>JAQZBX010042310.1:0-22056 GCA_029593785.1 Cabassous unicinctus | reverse complement strand
AGGAAAGTTTAAAAACAACTAAAAAGACAAAAACAGAAACAAAACAACATATGACATAAATTGACGCAAAGAAAACATAGCTGAAGTAAGAAATTCATTGCGAGTAATAACACTGAAAGCTAATAGATTAAACACACCAGTCAAGAGACACAAATTGGCAGAATGGATAAGGAAATATGATCCATCTACATGCTGTCTACAAGAAACCCACCTTTGACCCAGGGATTCAAGGAGGCTGAAAGTGAAAGGCTGGAAAACAATTTTACAAGCTAACAATAGCCTAAAAAGGGCAGAAGTAGCTATTCTAATATCAGACAAAATAGACTTTAGAGGCAAAATTATTGTAAGAGACACAGATGGACACTATATATTAGTAAAAGGTGTAATCTCTCAAGAAGAGAGAACCATTATAAACATTTATGTACTAATCAGGGTGCCTCAAAATACATGAGGCAAACTCTGGAAAAACTAAGTGGAGAAATAAATGCCGCTACAATTATAGCATGGGACTTTAATACACAATTATCATCATTAAACAGAACATCTGGACAGATAATCAATAAAGAAATAAAGGCTCTGAACAATACATTAGAGGACCTAGACTTAAAAGACATATACAGAACATTATACCCAAATACATCAGGATTTACATTCTTCTCGATTGCACATGGCTCATACTCCAAGATAGACCACATGCTAGGCCACAGAACAACTCTCAATGAATTCAGAAAGATTGAGATTACACAAAGTAATTTCTCTGACAACAATGGTATGAAATTGAAAATAATTAAGGGCCAGAGAAACAGATTAGGCAGAAAGATATGAAAGTTAAACAACACACTCTTAGACAAACAGAAGGTCAAGGAGGAAATCTCAAAAGAAATCAGTAACTACTTTGAAACTAATGAAAATGACAACACAACATATTAAAACCTATGGGATGCAGCAAAAGCTGTCCTCAGAGTGAAGTTTATAGCCATAAATACATATATTAAAAAAGAAGAAAGAGCTAAAATTGAAGACCTAAATGCATACTTGGAGGAATTGGAAAAACAACAACAAATTAAACCTAAAGGAGGTAGAAAGAAGGAAATAACAAGGATTAGAGCAAAACTAAATGAAATGGGGAATAAGAAAGAATTGGAAAAAATAAACAAAACCAAAAGCTGGTTCTTCGAGAAGATAAATAAAAGTGACAAACCGTTAGGCAGACTAACAAAGCAAAAGAGAGAACAGAAGCAAATACACAAAATAAGGAAAGAGGAAGGGGATATCACCACTTACCACATAGAAATAAAGAGTATAATAAGAGGATACTTTGAAAAATTATATGCCAACAACAATGATAATTTAGAGGAAATGGACAAGTTTCTAGAAACTCACAAACAGCCCACATTGATGAAAGAAGAAATTGATGAACTAAACAGTCCAATTACAAGTAAAGAGATAGACTCAGTCATCAAAAACCTCCCAACTAAGAAGAGCCCAGGACCAGATGGTTTCACAGCTGAATTCTACCAAAATTTCTGGAAATAGGTGACACCAATTCTGCTAAGCTCTTCCAAAAAATAGAAGTAGAAGGAATATTGCCTAATTCATTCAATGATGCCAACATTACCCTAATACCAAAACCAAACAAAGATACCACAAGAAAGGAAAATTACAGACCAATTTCTCTAATGAACCTAGATGCTAAAATCCTCAACAAAATACTTGCTAATCACTTTCAACAACATATCAAAAGGATTATTCACCACAACCAAGTGGGTTTCATCCCGAGTATGCAAGGAAGAGTCAATATAAGAAAATCAATCAATGTAATACACCACATAAGAGATTGAAATTAAAAAAAATCACATGATCATCTCTATAAAGTCAGAAAAAACATTTGACAAAATACAGCATTCTTTCCTGATAAAAACACTGCAAAAGATAGGAATAGAACAAATCTTTCTGAATATGATAAAGGGTATATATGAAAAACTGAAAGCTAGCATCATCTTCAATGGTGAAATCCTAAAAACTTTCCCTCTGTGATTGGGAAAAAGACAAGGATGCCCACTATCACCACTCCTATTTAACATCATCTTAGAAGTACTTGCTTGAGCACTGAGGTAAGAAAAGGATATAAAAGGCATCCAGATTGGAAAAGAAGAAGTAAAAATTACATTATTTGCAGATAACATGATCCTATATGTAGAAAGCCCTGAGAAATCTACAACAAAGCTTTTAGAACTTATAAAGGAGTTCAGTAATGTCACAGGCTATATGACATGATCCTATATGTAGAAAGCCCTGAGAAATCTACAACAAAGCTTTCAGAACTTATAAAGGAGTTCACTAATGTCACAGGCTATAAGATTGATGCTCAAAAATCAGTAGCATTTCTGTACACCAATAATGAGGAATCTTAGGAGGAAATTTAGAAAATGCCATTTACAATAGTAACTAAAAGAATCAAATACCTAGGAATAAAATTAACTAAAGATGTAAAGGACTTATACAGAAACCTACACAACACTGATAAAGGGAATCAAAGAAGACTTACATAAATGGAAGAATATTCCCTATTTATGGATAGGAAGACAAATGTCATCAAGATGTGTATCCTACCCAAACTAATCTACAGATTTAATGCAATCCCAATAAAAATCAACACAATTTTTTAAGGAACTAGAAAAACTAACTACAAAATTTATTTGGAAACATAAGAGGCCCCAAGTTGTCAAAGACATATTGAAAAAGAAAAATGAAGTTGGAGGTATCACATTACCTGACTTTAAAACATGCTACAAACCTACAGTCATCAAAACTGCATGGTATTGGCACAAGGAAAGCCATATTGACCAATGGAACCCAATTGACAGTTCTGATATAGATCCTCGCATATACAGTCATCTGATATTTGATAAGGCCACCAAGCCCACTCAGTTGGGAGTGAATGGCCTCTTTAACAAGTGGTGCTTGGAGAACTGGATATCCAAATCCAAAAGAATGAGAGAAGAATACCATCTCACACCTTATACAAAAATCAAATCAAGATGGATCACAGACCTAAATATAAGAGCCAATACCATAATGTCTTGGAAGAAAATGTAGGGAAACATCTACAGGACCTTGTAATAGTAAATTGTTTCATGAACTTCACACCCAAAGCACAAGCAGCAAGTGAAAAAATATATAAATGGGATCTCCTCACAATTAAAATATTCTGCACCTCAAAGGACATTATTAAGAAAATAAAAAGGCAGCCTACCCAATGGGAGAAAATAATTTGGCGACCATATATCTGATAGGAGCCTAATATCCTGCATATACAAAGAAATTGTATATCTTGAAAATAAAAAGACAAACAACTCATTTAAAATATGAGCAAGTGATTTGAAAATACACATCTTCAAAGAACTACAAATGGCTAAATATCACATGAAAAGATGCTCAAAATCATTAGCTATTAGGTAAATGCAAATCAAAACTACAATGAGATATCAACTTATACCTATTAGTCTGGTGGTTTTTTAAAAAATAATAGAGGATTGCAAGTTTAGAGAGGATGTGGAGGAATAGGAACCCTCATCCACTGCTGGTGGGATTGTGGAATGTTGCAGCCACTGTCGAGGACAGTTTGGTGGTTCCTCAGAAACCTAACAATAGATCTTCTATATGATCCAGAGATTCCACTGCTGGGTATATATCCAGAATAATTGAAAGCAAAGACACAAATAGATATATGCACATCAATGTTCATAGTGGCATTGTTCACAATAGCCAAAAGTTGGAATCAGCCTCAGTGCCCATCAGCAGATGTATGGATAAACAAAATGTGGTATATACATACAATGGAATATTACTCAGCTGTTAGAAGGAATAAAGTGCTAATACACGGAATAACATGGATGAATCTTGAAGACCTTATGTTGAGTGAAGCAAGCCAGGTATTGAAGGATGAACAGTATATGACCTCACTGATTTGAATTGAGGAAAATGAGCAGTCTTTCAGAACCATTGTGAAAGATAGATTAACAAGGGAGAGAAAGAGAAGTGTAGATTGTGAACCATCACCCACATGGACATATTCTACGGTAAAGTGATAGAGTATAGTTGCATTGAAGGATAGGACAGGTGGATAGTGATATAGTGGGTTTGGTGGTGCAGGGTTGAAAGGTGGGTAGATTAGGTAGGGCAGGTTAGAACACCCAGGGCATGTAATTATGAATCTTGTAATTCAATGAGTCAAGGCAAGGGAGAGTCATGTGCCCCAGGGGAATGGGGAGGAAGGAACAGAAAAGATCAAACAGGGGATATTTAGTGGTCATGAGAAATGTTTTTCATTACCTTACAGTAATGGACACAGGACATGGTAAATATCATCAAAAATTATTAAACTGTACCATCTAAAGTGTAAACTATACTGTAAACCATTGACAATGTTTAGTAGCTGTGTTTCACTATCTGTATAACAGTTATAACAATGCTACCATCCACACAGACAAAAAAAATGTTTTAATATGGGGTGAGGAAAGGGGAAGGAGGTTGGGTATATGAAAGTCTCTAGAATTCTGTGTGTGACTTTGTTGTGACCTAAAATTCTTTGAAAATTAAATGAAAATTTGGGAGACACAGGGGGATGAGAGGGGGAAGGTCCCATGGTACAGACTGGACACCCGATAATGCTGTGATAAAAGGTAAAAAATTTTTTTTTTAATTTTAGCTTTTTTCCCATTTTTTGAATGTCCCAATCTGTTATTACATTTTCTTTTTATTTTTTTTTCTGAGTTTCCATCTATTTTATGTCTTTCATTTAAATTTATCATTATTATTTCATTTTCCTATTAATTGCATTTGGTTATTTTATGGGCTTCGTCTTCAAGAAAGCTTTAGATCACAGAAGGGTTACAAAGGGATGTCTGGGATGGGGGATTCATGGGAGGAAGTTCCATATACATGGAAGACATATCAAATTGTTCAAATGATCAAGGGATGGGGCATGGTCACAGTGGGTAGACAATCACTCAATAAATGAGGGAATACTGAACTCCCAGCCTGGAGAGTTCTGCCACATTCTCCAAGGGAGCAGCAACCATCCCCAGAGGGCAGAGGCAGTGTCTGGCAAAGGAGGATGGTCCACTGATGGGTTCTTGTTATTGATGACTAGCCTTATGAGCCCTTGCTCTTGTAATTGAAACTTAACCTACTGTTATGGGGCGCCTAAGGATTGCCACCTGAGAGCCTCCTTTTGCCCAAATGTGGCCTCCCTCTAAGCCAAACTCAGTATATGAATGCATTACCTTCCCCCCAATGTGGGACGTGACTCACGGGGATGAGCCTCCCTGTCAACGAGGGATTAATAACAAGTGCCAACTGGCAATATGACTGAAAAAAGACCTTGAATAAAAGGGGGAAAACGTAAAGATAAATGAGTTCATGTGGCTAAGAGACTTCAAAGAGAGTCAGGAGGTCATTCCAGAGGTAATGCTTACACACACCTCAGTAGGATCTCATAGATCACCAAAGTGGATATCACCCCACACAAACGGGCTCCTGAAGGCTCTGGAGGCATCCAGGTCCTATGTAAGAGGGGATAGCTCCAGAGATTGATGCCTAATCAGTGGGCTGTACTTTGGTATCTGTGCTCCTGAGAGTGACAGAATTGGGCTCAAATAAGTCCTCTCTGCACATGGTCCATCAGTCCCTTCTATTCAAACCTCTATGTGATGCTGGTGTTTGTAGGTGTACTTCCAGAGACTGGAGCCTGTGGCCTGCCCATGTGCCAGCTGTGCCTGGAATCTTGGGAGCTGCAACTCCTACTCTACAGCTCAATGAACTCACCCAAGTCACCTGGGGAGTAGACGATGATGGAAAACAGCCATCCCAGGGAATGGATAGAGCCTGCAGCTGCAGGCCTGATAATCCCATCCACCGTATCCATGGGATATAAGCCCACTCTCAAACCATCCCAGACTCCTCAGGACTGGGGGAAGAGCTATGGGCTAGAGTGGACTTAATGGTATTCATTTGTAGACATATTGTGATTCAAGCAATGGAAGAAATTATAACAGTGAGGTGGAGCCATAGGCCACTAGACACTCTCAGGGCAGGGAAGGGAAAGGCAGTTGTAATACAGGGGCTTTTTCAGGACTTGGGAATTATCCTGAGTGACATTACAATGACAGATATAGGCCAGTTTACATCAGTATATACCATGCATTACTGTGTGGGGGAGAGTGTGGTCTACAATGTGAACTATGGTCCATGCTTAGTCCCAAAGCCTTAGGATGTGTATATACATTGCAGGTGATGTGCCACACTAATGAAAGTTGTTTATGTGGAATGTTATGGGAGGTGTGGGAAGAGGGGAACATGGGAATCCCTGTAATTTTTGTGTAATATTTATGTAATCTAAGCATCTTTTAAATTAAATATATATATAAAAATAATGTTTATGTAAGCAAATACACATATATGAATATACATTTATATATCATTTTACAAATATTGGTTTGTATTGTGAAAAATTTGATTTTTACCCACAATAATAAAAAAGAAGCCAAGAATGTTGCCAAATTTGATTAGTAGAAAAATGAAATAATAATGATAGGTTTAACCATAACAAATAAAATACATAATAATTTAGAAAAACTAAAACTAAAATAAAGTAAAAAAAATAGGGTATTAAAAATGAAAAATATTAAAAAATTTTTTCGACGTTTTGTCTTTCATCACTGTGATATCTGCTGTTCTGTATGTACAGTGGCATTTTCTTCCATTTCTTCCCCAGTGTCTTACTTTTTTTTTTTTTGTCTTCAAAGAGGTTTTAGGTCACATTAAAGTTACATACAGAATATAGGGGACTCCCATATACCCAACATTTTCCCCATTTTCCCCCTTCTCTATTAATAACTATTCTACATGTGGATTGTGCATTTGTTACAAATGATATGCAAATATTGAAACATAACTACTAACCATGGTCAATGGTTTACATTATGGTTCACATTTTAGACCATACAAATTTATAAATTTTTGATGAAATTTAACATGGTCTGTATCCATCATTGCAAGATCATGTAGAACACTTCCATTGCCCATTAATTACCACCTCTTCCAACTATTCTATTCCTCCCTTCCCCTCCCCTCAGCGTCCATGTTGACCACAAGGCTTCACTCCTTGGGGGACAAAGTTCATAGATATTTGCTACAATGCTTAGGGCTTGACATGCTAGTCTGTCATCCCCTATTAGGAGCTGCCCATGCTCTTGATAGACACTGTCCCCTCTGAGAACATATTGAGCCTCCCCAGCATAGGCGTCCAACACCTTCCCACTCATTATGTGAGTGTCTCCCCACTGATACAGCACACTATGACAAAATGATCACTCATACATTCTTTTGAAGTCTGCCCCAGAGGTGCCTTTGCCCAAATTCCCCCAACCAACACACTAAACCAGTAACCCTTCCTTGTCATACTGCCAAATGGGTTTTCTCATCATTGTAGTTTCACCCTTGGACCCACTGATCCCCAGTGTTCAAGTGCTCCCTCTCCCAATACTCCCCCAGTTCGATGGACTGTCCAACTCATCCTCCCCACCCTACCCTTGTCAAGCTTGCTCCATCAAACCCAAGAGTATCCCTACACCTCTGTCATATCCCTTCACTGTCCAAATACTCACTTACACCTTATCATAGTTTTCACCCATATGGGCATTGGTTTCAACCTTCTTTTCCATATTTTCTGTAAACGTCTCTTCCAGTCTCTAGCACTATGAGTTGTCTAGATTTGCTTAATTCATATCAGAAAGGCCATGTAATACTTTTCCTTCAATGCTTGGCTTGCTTCATTCAGCATAAGGTCCTCAATATTTATCCAAGTTATCCCATGTGTTAGTACCATATTTCTTCTAAAAGCTGAGTAATATTCCATTGTAAGTATACACCACATTTTGTTTATCCATTCATCTTTTGATGGACATTTGGGTTGATTCTAACTTTTGGCAATAGTGAATAATACCACTATGAATATTGGTGTACATATATCCGTTTGTTTCCCTGCTTTCAATTCTTCTGGGTATATACCCAGCAGTGGAATTGCTGGATCATATGGCAGTTCTACAGTTAGTTTTTTGAGGAACTGTCAGACTGTCCTTCACAATGGCCAGATAATTCTACATTCCCACCAGCAGCGGGTGAGAGTTCCCATTCCTCCACATCCTCTCTAAACTTGCAATCCTCTATTATTTTTAAAAAACCACCAGACTAATAGGTATAAGTTGATATCTCATTGTAGTTTTGATTTACGTTTACCTAATAGCTAATGATTTTGAGCATCTTTTCATGTAATTTTTAGCCATTTGTAGTTCTTTGAAGATGTGTATTTTCAAATCACTTGCTCATATTTTAAATGAGTTGTTTGTCTTTTTATTTTCAAGATATACGATTTCTTTGTATATGCAGGATATTACGCTTCTATCAGATATATAGTTACCAAATATTTTCTCCCATTGGGTAGGTTGCCTTTTCACTTTCTTGACAAAAACCTTTGAGGTACAAAATGTTTTAATTTTGAGGAGGTCCCATTTATCTAATTTTTCTTTCACTGTTCATGCTTTGGGTGTGAAGTTCATGAAGCCATTTCCTATTACAAGATCCTGTAGATCCTTCCCTTCATTATCTTCCAAAGTCTTTATGACCTTGGCTGTTATATTTAGATCTTTGATCCATCTTGAGTTGATTTTGTATAAGGTGTGAGATGGTGTTCTTTGCTCATTCTTTTGGGTATGGACATCCAGTTCTCCAAGCACCATTTTTTGAAGAGGCCATTTTCTCCCAGTTGAGTGAGCTTGGTGGCCTTGTTGAATATCAGATGACTATATATGTGAGGATCTAAATCAGAGCTCTCAATTTGGTCCCATTTGTCTGTATGTCTATCCTTGTGCAAGTACCAGGCAGTTTTGAGCACTGTAGATTTGTACTATGTTTTAAAGTCAAGTAGTGTGATTCCTCCAATTTCTTTTCTTTTTTCAATATGTTTTTGGCTATTCAGGGCCTCTTGCTCTTCCAAATAAATTTTGTAGTTTGTTTTTCCAATTTAGTAAAAAATGTTGTGTTGATTTTTATTGGGATTTCATTAAATCTATATATTAGTTTGGATAGGATAGACATCTTAATGATACTCAGTTTTTCTACCCATGGACAGGGACTATTTTTCCATTTATTTAAGTCTTCTTTGATTTCCTTTAACAGCACTGTGTAGTTTTTTTTTGTATAGGTCATATACATCTTTAGTCAAATTTATTCCTAGGTTTTTTATTCTTTTAGTTACTATTAGAAATGGTATTTTTTTCCTCCTCAGATTGCTCATTATTTGTGTACAGAAATGCTACTGAATTTTGCACATTGATTTTAAACCTGTAACTTTACTGAACTCATTTATAAGGTCTAGAAGCTTTGTTGTAGATTTCTCAGGGCTTTCTACGTATAGGATCATGTCGTCTGCAAATAGTGAAATTTTTACTTCTTTCTTTCCAATTTGGATACCTTTTATTTCTTTTTCTTGCCTCAGTGCTCAAGCAAGTGCTTCTGAGACAATGTTAAAAAGGAGTGGTGATGGTGAGCATCCTTGTCTTGTTCCCAATCTTAGACAGAGGATATCATTTGTTAAAATCAAGTATCTTAACAATGTTCACTTGACCTCACTTGGAAACTATCAAATATACTAAGTAATTCATCATATTTTCAAACACAACAAAATGTTTTCATTGCCTACTTATAAGCTCTATTTTCCCTAGACTCTTAATTATTGTTACTAAGTTCTCAAGGAAGGAGGCCCTGGGATAGAGTTCAGTGTGCAGTATATTTATTAGGGACTGTTACTTGGATCATTATATTTGGGTAAAAAGGGGAGGAAGCAATCCTGGGCTGAGGGAAATGTCAAGCTTTAATGTGGCCTTACAGCTTATGGGATCAAATTCCTATGGGTAAACTGAAAATACATTGCTTGATTTTTCTTAAGAAAAGATATATTCTTTATATATAAAGAGATTATCTAATTTTTCATTAATTTTCTTTTATAAAATTGTTAAACACATATTATTAATAGGAAAATTAACAATGAAACTCTACCATTTTTTCCAGGAATCCCTAATATTTTGAAGCTTGTAGGGATTTGCAGTCCTTAGGACACCAGCTAAATCTGACTTGAAGAGATGTATAGTGGATGGTCTTTATCTTTCATGATGGTAAAATATGCACATTCTATGACTGTTAATCATAGTTTTCCTTGGATATAAAGTTTTAGCACAAAATGTTGGACCCCAACCGAGATAAAATTGGTACATTTCAGTTCTATTATGCTTGTGCTATTGAACTCTCTATACCCATATGTCCTATTGAACACCTGAGTTTTGGAGAGTTGAGAGAAGAATCTTTTGGCCCCAGGTTGTCTATGAAGACTTTTCAGTTCTTCACAGTACTGAGTATTGATACAAGGTTTTTTGCCATTTTAATGAATAATAGAACTTTCACATACTTAGTAAGTTTTGATAGGAAGCACTTTATGCATTAGCTCCTTGGATATTTCAAAAGTTTTATTTCTTAAACCATTTTATAGATGTGGAAACAGAAGTAATTGAAGGGAATAATTTAATCATAGTCATGGTTTGAAAGTGGCAGATCATGGATGTTGTATCCTTTTGATGAGTCTGTAGATTTACTTGGTATTGGTGGTGAAGATAATTTTAACTAAGAATGCTTAAGGACAAATTTTGTAATCACCATCTGGAAGCCATAATTACCAATTTGTTGGGAAATTTCCAGGTTATATCACACCATCTCTCATGCAATGTTGCCTTTTGGGGACTTTTATGTAGGCAGAGTGTGTCTGTCTCTGTAAGTGTATTTGAAAGGGAAGTGTCACATCAGCCCTTAGATGGATCTTACTGGAAACTCAAACACAGTTTGAGATTTCTATGTAGAAAGCCCCTATCTTCCTCAGTGCTATGATCTCAATCACCATAATCTGGTCTTTGGTAGGAATGGAACTAGAATGCCCATAATGTTTTAGGAATCAGTGATATTCAAAGATTTAGCTATAAACTTCACCCTAGTGGAATGTGCCTTCCTTGCGGCAACCCAGAGAAATCTGTTTAGAGGTGTCAGCTGGAGAATATCAATCATCTGGTATCTGTCACTGAGTTTCTCAAAATTTTATCTCTTAGTCTGTCTATCTAAAATCATCTTCTTTAATATATCTATCTAATATAGGCATCATCTTTTCAAAAACTATTTAAGCTCACCAGCCACTAAGCATCCCCATATGACTTTGTAATCCCTGTGCTCTTTCACAACACTTACAAATACCTGAAAAAAGTTGTTTCTTCAGTTTTTACTTATATCTCATTTGTAATTTTCCTGACTAAAATTCCATATATTTCTTGCTACTCATTTTCTAATACTCAGAAAATTGCTGACATCTCAATGAATATTATTTCAACTGATGCATAAATTGAATAAATATTCTCCACATAATTATGGTGCTCTCAGGACTATTATAAGGTTTTAGAACACAAAAATTAAAAACCAGGTATAACATTTTCCAGCTATAACATAGTTGTTCTGGTGAACTTATGTTTGGGGATAGTTTTAAAAATACTATTCTCCTTGCATGAAAAGACAGAAGATACTGTAATCTTTTAACTTGGGCATCAGCACTAACAGCCAGAGGTCCTTAATATCTTTTGGTACATGGTGAATAGCCAGATTTTTGCTAGTGAAGGATTGTCAATATCCTATGTTCACAGTGTGCTTCCCTGTGCTATCCTTCACTGATTACATTATTCCTCCTCATACCCTGCGTAAGTGGTTAATATACTTTAACCACTTAAATATATGGTTAAGTATATTAACCATAGTATTGATGGTTAAATACTACTGTCAACATAGGATTCAAAATCCATATCTCTGTTTCCCAAAAAGAGGGTATCAATTCTATAATTGTTTTCCCAATTGGAGCAAAAAGAGAGACTATGGAGAGAAAAGTAAGGATTTCCCAATGACCACAGTCAGATGAGTTCCAGGAACCTTTGCTGAAATATGAAATGGATCTTGGGGAATGAATGGGCAAGTTTTGGAATTATCAACTGAAGATGTCTTTAGTTGACTAATATTCTATGAAATACATTGAGAGCATCAAAGGAAAAATTCCTCAAATAAAGTCATCATTCCACATGTATCAATCTCTATTCAAATATTCATCTGTCAGTATCTATGACTTTAGGGATATTAACATACTTATTGGAGTTAAACTTACACAAAATATCCCTTGTCCTGGTCTTCCTCTTTGAGTGTTTTTTCTCTTTTTACCTTCCCAACATCCAGTCTTCATTTTATTTTTCCCTTTAATTCAGAAAATATTTTATTTATCAATTTCCCAAAATGTGATTCCACTTCCTAGATTATAACTTCATTTACATTCTTCCACATCTCAGTGACAATATTTGCTACATACTGACATGAAAACTGGAGGTAATAAAAATGTTCATTCCAGGGTGATTGTGGGAAGAGCGCATCAAATTAGGCAGACAAGGCTCAGTTTTCTCACAAAAACAATGGAGAAAGAGCCCAAGGCTGCCTGAGATATCAGCTTTGTGGGTCAGCAGACCAGGACAGTGCTTCACAATTCCCAGAATTGTGAGGGACAGAGAGATAAAGAATCCAAAACAACAAACTGTGAGTTATTTAACCTCCTTGCCACTGGGAAGGGCTCCCCACCTCCACCCCTGAGATATTAAATGGTGGTAAAACTCTTGGCTCATTGAAGCTGACTTAGAGGGGAGAAGACATCTTCCTTCCTGTCAGCTGTTACAAGGGGAAAGGGAGGGGGAGTTAGGGGACTGTTCTTCATTGAATTCATCCAGCAGAGCCCAATTTGAATCTTGGTTCCAGCCAGACCAAAACAAAGGAAAACAAAGAGATACCTCTCTTTGAAAAATTGTGCCAACGAACGCCATCTGCTGGTCCATCTGGAAACTGCATAGACAAAAACGGCTTTTAGGGCCCTCTTTAACCCATATCTGGGGAAAAAAATCTGTGCCCTATTAGTGAGTCTTTGGCAGAATTTTGATAACTTAGCTGAGCAATTTTAAAGACTTAAATAAATTGAACAAAATAACAAAGAAAAGCTTTGGGAAAAAATAACAGCATGTAAGAGAGAGAAATTAGCCATCAGAAAAAATACACCAACATACTCAGATGCCTAGGCATCAGCAAAAAATTACAAGCCATACTAAGAAACAGGAAGAGATGGACCAGCCAAAAGAACAAGCCAAATATCCTGAAGATATACAGGATTTAAAACAATTAATAAGTGATACTCAAACAACTCTCCTAAATTACTTCAAATAATTTAAAGAAAATATGACTAAAGAAATAAAGTATATTAAGAACACACTGGGGGAACATAAAGAACAATTTGAAAGCATGCAAAAAATGTAACAGACCTTATAGGAATGAAAGACAGGATGGATGAGATTGAAAATACATTATAGGCACATAAGAGCAGATTTGAATTGCTTGAAGACAGAATTAGTGATTTCAAAGACAGAATATCTGAACTGGAAAAGACAAGAGAACAGAAAGAGAAGATAATGGAAAAAATGGAATGGATTCGCAGGGAATTGAATGACAATGCAAAACACTCAAACATTCACATTATTGGTGTCCCATAAGAGAGGAGAATGGAAAAGTTACAGAAAAAATATTTGAGGAACTAATGACTGAAAACTTCCCTAACCTTGTTGAAAGACATAAATATCAATATCCAAGGACAACACACCCCAAACAGAATAAATCTGAATAGAACTACGCCTAGAAACATACTATTCAGAATGATGAATATCAGTTATAAAGAAGATTCTGAAAGCAGCAAGAGAAAAGCAAAGAGACACATAGAAGGGAAACTCGATAAGATTAAGTGCCAACATCACATCAGAAACCAAAGAGGAGAGAAGATAGTGGTATGAGGCATTTAAAGTATTGAAAGAGAAAAACTGCCAGTCAAGAGTTCTGCATCCAACAAAGCTGTCCCTTAAAAATGAAGGGGAGTTCAAAATCTTCACAGACAAACCAAAACAGATACACTACATTATCAAAAGACCAGAATTACAAGAGATATTAAGGGAATGCTGCAGCCTGAAAGGTAAAAAGGGCAAGAGACTTGGAGAAGAGTGTAAAAATGAAGAATATTAGAAAGACTAAATTAAAGGATAAAAAAGAGACAATAGTATGATGTAACAACAGAAAGCCAAAGGTCAAATCAGAGGAAGTAATTAATGCCTTTACAGTAATAATATTGAATGTTAATAGCTTGAACTCCCCAATAAAAAGACATAAGCTATTAGAATGGACAAAATAATATAAGCCATCTATATGTTGTCTACAAGAGATTCACCTCAGATGTAAGGACACAAAGAGGCTAAAAGTGAAAGGTTGCGAAAATGTATTCTATGCAAATAGTAACCAAAAAGAGCTGGAGTAGCAATACTAATTTCTGACACAATAGATTTTAAATGCAAAACTATTATAAAGGATGAAGAAGGTTATTATATATTAATAAAAGTGACAATTCAACAAGAAATAAATATTTATGCACCTAATCTCAGTGCCCCAAGATACATGAGGCACACACTGGCAAAGCTGAGGGAAGAAATAGATGTCTCTACAATAATAGTTGGAGAATTTAATACACCACTCCCAGTATTGGATAAAACATCTGGACAGAGAATAAAGAGAGGCTTTGAATAATATGATAAATGAACTAGACCTAACAGAAATCTATACAGCACTCTGCCCCCAAACTGCAGGATATACATTCTTTTCAAGTGCTCATGGTTCCTTCTCCAAGATAGACCATATATCAGGTCACAAGACAAGTCTCAAGAAATTTAAAAATATTGAAATGATACAAAACACTTTCTCTGATCATAGAAGTCAATAATGGACGGAAAATGGGAAAATTTAGAAATATATGGAGCTTAAAAAACAAACTCTTAAACAATCAGTGGGTCAAAAAGAAACTGCAAGAAAAATCAGCAAATATCTTGAGATGATTGAAATTGAGAACACAATGTATCTAAACCTATTGGACACTGCAAAGGCAGTGCTGAGAGGGAAATTTATAACCCTCAATTAACATTAAGAAAGAAGAATGAACCGAAATTGAAGATCTAACGCACACCCAGAAGAAATAGAAAAAGAAGAGCAAACTAATCACAAACCAAATGAAAGGGAAGAAATAGTAAAGATCAGAGCAGAAATAAATGAAATTGAGGGGAAAAAAACAATAGAGAGAATCAACAAAAGCAAATGTTGGTTCTTTGAGAAGAAGAACAAGATCGATAGACCCTTAACTAGACTGACAAAGAATACAAGGGGGAAGATAAAAAGAAAATAAAAAATGAGGAGACATTACCACTGAACCCATAGAAATAAGAGAGATCATAAGAGGATACAATGAACAACTATATGCCAAAACACTAGAAAATGTAGACAAGATGGACAAATTAATAGAAACACAAGTACCACATACTCTGATCCTCAAAGAAATAGAAGACCTCAGCAAACAAATCACAAATGACTTAAAGCAGTAATTAAAAACCTCCCAATGATGAAAACCCAGGACAAGATGGCTTCACAGGTGACTCTACCAATCAATTAATGATGACCTAATATGGATCTTGCTCAAGTTCTTCCAAAAAATTGAACAGGAAAAAGTAATACCAAATTCATTCTGTGAAGCCAACATCACCTATACAAAAACCAGGTAAAGATACTAAGAAAAATGAAAATTACAAATCAATATCTCTAATGAATATAGAAGCAAAATTTCCCAACAAAATACTTGCAAACAGAATCCAAAAGCACATTAAAAAATTATATACATTGGTAAATTGAAGAAGAAAAATCATATGATCCTCTCACTTGATGCAGAAAAGGCATTTGAAAAAATACAGCACCCTTTCTTGATAAAAACACTAAAAGACAGGAATAGAAGGAAGCTTTCTCAATACAGTAAAGTGGATATATGAAAAATCTACACCTAGCATTGTACTCCACAGTGAAAGACTGAAAGATTTCCCACTGAGATAAGGAATAAGAGAAGGATGTCCACTCTCACCATTATTATTCAATATTGTGCTAGAAGTTCTAGCTATAGCAATTAGGCTAGACAAAGAAATAAAGTCACCCAAATTCTTTAAGGAAGAATTAAATCTTTCACTATTCACTAATGACATGATCCTATATCTAGAAAATCCTGAGAAACCCACAACAAAGCTACTACTATTAATAGACGAGTTCAGCAAAGTGGCAGGATACAAAATTAATATGCAAAAATCAATAGTGTTTCTATACCCTACTGATGTGCAATCTGTGGAGGAAATCAGGAAAAATTTCCATTATATTAGTGACTAAAACAATAAAATATTTAAGAATAAACTCAACCAAGGCCATAAAGGACCTGTATTCAGAAAACTCAAAACATTGCTAAAAGAAACCAAAGAAGAATTAAATAAATGGAAAGATATTCTATGTTCATTGATTGGAAGACTAAATATCATTAAGATGTCAATTCTACCCAACTGATTTATAGATTTATTGCAATCCCAATAAAAATCCCAACAGCACTTTTGCAGTAATCAAAAAGCCAATTGTCAATTTTATTTGGAAAGGTAACTGGCCCTGAATAGCCAAAAATGTCTTTAAAAAGAAGAATGAAGTAACAGCCCTCTCACTTCCTGACTTTAAAGCATATTACTTAGCTAGATTGTTAAAATAAAATAACGACAACATGGTACTGGCATAAAGACAGACAGATTGACAAATAGAACTGAATTGAGAACTCAGAAATCGACCTTCACATCTATAGTCAAGTGATTTTTGACAAGGCTGTTAAGCTACTCAGCTGGGCCAGAATAGTCTATTCAACAAATGGTGCTGGGAGAACTGGATCTCCATATCCAAAAGAAAGAACGAAGACCCCTATCATACACTTTGTACAAAAATTAACTCAAAATGCATCAAGGACTTAAATATTGAAGCAAGGGAGTGAAGTGGCTCAAGCAGTTGGGTGCTCTTTTCCCACATGGGAGGTCCTGGGTTCATGCCCCAGTGCCTCCTAAAGAAGATGAGCAGATGCAATGAGCTGATGCAATGAGCCGATGCAATGAGCAGACAAATGAGGACACACAATGAGAAGGGAGCAGATGTGGCTGAAGCAGTTGTATGCCTACCTCCCACATGGGATTTCCTGGGCTCAGTTCCCATTTCTTCCTAAAGAAGAGGAGCAGACACAATGATCAGACACTGTGAGAAGCCAACAATCAGACAAGTTAGCAGACAACAAGCAAACACAGTGAGCAGATGAGTGCAAACAGCAAGCAGAAACAATGATCAGACAGTCAAGGGACTCATCTTGGGGAAGGAGGAGAAACCATAAAACTCCTAGAAGAAAATGTAGAAAAACATCTTCAAGATGTAGTGGTAGGCAGTAGTTTCTTAAATCTTACACCCAAAGCATGAGCAACAAAAGAAAAACTAGATAAATGGCACCTCCTCAAAATTTACCAATTTTTCCACCTTAAAGTATTTTGTCAAAAGGATGAAAAGGCAGATGACTCAATAGAAGAAATTCAATTTAAAAAATGGGCCAAAGACTTGAAAAGACAGCTGTCCAAAGGAGAAATACAAATGGCAAAGCAACACATGAAAAAATGTTCACCATCGCTAGAGATTAGGGAAATGCAAATCAAAACTACAATGAAATATCATTTCACAACTATTAGACTGGCCACTGTTAAAACGTCAGAAAACTGTAAATGTTGGAGAGGATGTGAAGAGATAGGAACACTTATCCACTGTTGGTGGGAATGTAGAATTGTATAACCACTATGGAGGACTGCTTTGCAGTTCCTAAGGAAGTTGACTTGCCATGGGACCCAGCAATACCATTGTTAGGTATATACCCAGAAGAACTGAGAGCAGAGACAGAAATAAACATCTGCACACCGATGTTCACAGCAGCATTATTCATGATAGACAAAAGTTGGAAATAACCCAGGTGACCATCAACTGATGAATAGATAAACAAATTGTGGAGTATGCACACGATGGAATATTATGCAGTGGTAAGAAGAAATGATGTGAAGCATATGACAACATGGATAATCTGGAGGACATTATTTTGAGTGAAGCAAGTCAGACACAAAAAGACAAATACTGTATGATTGCCCTATTATGAATTAAATATATTATGTGAAATGTAAGTATATAATGTGAATGTGAATATGGGTAGAATTGCATATATAATACCGTTTTCTTTGAATCTGAGCAAATATAACTTAATACTACAAAATATTAATATCAGACAAAAAACACCCATTATAATAAATTTAGGAGACCAGACTCAGAGTACTACATATTCTATGATTCCATTTATATAAAATGTAAAAATAAATCTGTTTATAAAAATGAAATTAGATTAATGGTTATGTAGGTCTGAAGAAGAAATGCTAAGAGGTGTGGAGTTTTTTCTTTTTTGGAGTAATGAAATTGTTCTAGAGGTTTTGAGATGATGAATGTACTACATTGTGATTATACTGAAAGCCATTGATTACACACTTTCAATAGATCATATGGTATGTGAATATATCTGAATAAAACTGCTTAATAAACAAATAAATAATTGCGCAAGAATATTCAGAAACAACAGCTATATGCAGCAGGGGAAACATAGACTCAGAGGTGAGGATTTTTCTTGTTGTCTTCTTTTGTTTATTTTTATTATTGAAAAAATGAAAATTCTGTAGTTCATTAGACCCACCCAGGACAACTAATGAGTCCATGATAATGGATAACACCCATCCAAAGGAACAGACAGTGTCTGCAACTGCAAGCAACATAGCGCCATCCATCTACCTTATGGGATCTAAGCCCCCTCTTAATTAGAAGCAGAGAGGGCTTCACCTTCTGAAATTCCTCAAGATTGGAGAATGAACAATGAAATAAAGTAGACCATATTTATTATAGACTTGTTATTATTCTAGCAATGGAAGAACTCTTATCATTGATGTAAAGGCAGTGGCCACCAGAGGTTCTGAGGGATAGGAGAGGTAAGAACATGTGCAATATGGGGGCATTTTTGGGACATTGGATTTGTTCTGTATGACATTGCAGTGACAGATACAGGCCATTAAATATTTTGTCATAACTTACAAAATTGTGCAGGACAAAGTGTAAACTCTCACATAAACTGTAGTCCATGGTTAGTAGCAATGCTTCAATGTAAGTTAAAAAATTGTAAAAAATGTGCCACACTGATGAAGAATGTTAATGTGGAAAATCTTGGGAGGGGAGGGAGTGAGGCATATGTTAATCCCTTATACTTTTTTTGGTAACCTTTATGTAATCTAAAGATCTTTTAAAAATAAAAAAATAATTATTAAAAAAAGAAAATGTTCAAATAATTTTGAAATGATGAATGCACAATTATGTGAATATACAAAATTCCATTGATTGTACACTTTGGTTGACTTGTATGCTTTATTAATTTCAAATCAATAAATATGATTTGTTTTAAAAAGCTCATTCCTCTAATGCCACTGTAGCAGATCTTTTAAAATCCTTTTGGGAAGAGAAAGTGATATTTAAATTCAAGAAATGACATCATTTTATTAAAAGAAAAATAAGCCTGTCAATACTTGAGTACTGTAGGGAAGAAAAAGCCCCACAATCCTAAGTCAGGCAGTGGATCATATCCTATATTAAAAATTTGTTGCCAATGCATCTCTGGTAGACCTGGAGCAGTTAATGTCTGCTGCTAAGGTTTCCATTACAGATGCAAGAAAAAGAAGGTCCTTGCACTTTCTGTCTTCCTGGTTGTGGCAGCCAAGATTGAATGGGGGAATATAGGAAATTCTAAAAACATGGAGAAGGGGAAATAATCTTTGCAACACAGAAATAAACTTGTAAACAGCAAATACTCTTTTAATTGCACAAGAGGAATCTTTTTGAAGTTTGGATTTACTTGAGAAGTGTTGGAAGTCTATTTCCCCTACACTCTTGCCTTGTGGTTGATTCCTTCTGGCTAAAGATTTAACAACATTCAAAGATTAAAAAAGAAAACTTGATTAAAAGAAAGCTGGTGGTTCTTCTTTTTAAAAAACTTGTTGCCCGGTGGTTTTTGTCATTCTGATATCTAAGAAGATGAGGAGGTGGAACATCATCGCAGATTTTAAAAGGGCCCCATTTTCACCATGATTTAGACCAGACAGGAGTTGTATACACTAACTTATGCATGCACATGGCACTGACTTTTGGTGATCCATTTTGCATATTTTCCCTTCAAATTTGCACTATTTGCCTGGATTAAATGGAATTAATATAGAAAAGCCTTGGAGAAAGAAAGTGGTCCCCATGGAGAATGCCCACTTTAGAAATTAAACCTTCATGAGGGCTCACTAGGGAATGGGCACAGCTGTCTGATGAGTTCTGGCCCCTTTCAGAGCAAATACTTTTTCTTTCCTGTCTCCAAAATTCAATAAAAACATGAAGCCCAAGATATGCTAATGGTTGAACTATCGAGTTCAAGAAGGAAACTAAGCACCTGAGGTTGGTTGAAGCATATCAGTTTTTGTTTGCATATTTGTACAAGTATTTCCTTAAGGGAAATATGACTCAAAAATATTTAGGATTCAATGGCATAAATATGACATAAAGGAGAAGTGTCTTGAATGTAAATGAACTTATTCTATTACACTAAAATACTAAATTAAATGAAAAATATTTAAAATATTTTATATGGAATTTAAATTTACCCTATTAAACATTCTACATACATCCAGCATCTTCTTTACCTTCTTATTCCACATTCCAGCTCCCACCATCCTACACTTCATAGCCCAGGTCCATAAGTATTGGAGCATTTATTTCATTTCATTGTATTTATTTCATATCATTGAGACCATACAATATTCAATCTTTTCTGTTTGGCTTATTTCACACAACATAATATCCTCAAGATTCATCCATGTTGATATGTGCTTCTTCAATTGAGTTCTTCTTACAGTTGAGTGATATTCCATCATAGGAATATACAACATCTTGTTTACCCATTCATCAGTTGTCAGACACGTAGGTTGTTTCCATCTTTTAGTAATTGTGAATGATGTTACTATGAACATCAGTGTGCAAATATCTGTTCACATCCTTGCTTTTATTTCTGAATATATTCCTAGTATCAGGATTGCTTGATCATATGGCAGTTGTATATTGAGTTTCCTGAGGAACTGCCAGATCATCTTCCACAGTCCCACCAGTAGTGAAGGAGTGTTTCTATTCCTCCATATCCTTTCCTACACTTGAGGTTTTCTGTTCTTTTACTAATGGCCATTCTGTGTGGTGTGAGATGATATTTCATTGTAACTTTAGTCTGCATTTTCCTAATAGCTAGTGATGTTGAACATCTTTCCATGTGTCTTTTGGCCATTTTTACTTCCACTTCAATAAAATGTCTGTTTAATTCTTTAGCCCATTTTTTAAAATAGGGTTGCTTGTCCTTTTGTCGTTAAGTTATGTGATCTCTTCATATAACATGGAGATCAATCCCTTATCAGATATATGGCTCCTGAAGATTTTTCCCTTTGATTAGGCCACATTTTACTTTTTTTGTCAAAGTCTTTGAAGAACCAAAGTATTTAATTTTGAGGCAGTCCCATTTATTTATTTATTTTGTTGCTTGTGCTTTGGGTGAAAGTTCCAAGAAATCACCACCAAGCACCAGATTTTGATATTTCCCTACATTTTCTTCTGAGTTTTATTGTTCTAGTTTTTATATTAGATCCTTGTACCATTTTGAATTAACTTTTGTATAAGGTGTGAGATAAGGGTGCTCTTTCTTTGAGATATGGTATCCAATTTCCCAGCACCATTTGTTGAATAGGCTGTTATGACCCAGCTGTGTGGCTTTGAAACCTTGTAAAAAATCACTTGGCCACAGATGTTAGGGTC
>JAQZBX010042309.1:0-22059 GCA_029593785.1 Cabassous unicinctus | reverse complement strand
GTGTCTTCTTTATATTCTTAATTTCTTCCTTCACTTCTTTAATTTGGTCCATGATATTTGCTTGGAAAGCTTCGATTAGTTGTTCAATGATCTGCTTCAGTTCCTGGTTTTTAGTTTGCTCATTGGATTGGTCCATGTTTTTATGTTTCTCAGTGTGGTTTGTAATTTTTGTTGCCCTCTAATCATCATTTTATCTTGATGGATTTATTCAGTTAATTAGCTTCTCTCTCTGCTTTAGTTTTATTTAGCTGGTGGTTCTGTGTGTGTGTAAAGTTTTCTCTTTGATACTTTTTCTTCTTATTTTATTTCCTTGCTTATTTCATGTTCCCTTGAAGACAAAAGATTAGGTCTGGAGGAATTGAAAGATGTGAGAAAGGAAGAAGGATAATAGTAATATTGATTAATTTTAGAAGAGGGGTCTAATTAGAGTTAATGAAGTGAATATTTAACTCAAGTAGGCAGTGAAGAGTAATAGGAAAGAAAGTGGAGTACCTTCAATGGACTGGGAAACCAAATAGAGGAATATATATATAATGATTTAGAAGGCTAGAATTATGAGGAGGGAGAGAAAGAGTTAAGAAAGGGCTCAAAGGAAAGAGTTAATATTAATAAAGAAAGAAAAAAACAAAATAGAGTGAATAAAAATTGACACCCTTGAATTGTGGGCGTATGGAAAAATTGTGATATTTAATAGTCACAACAGAAAGCAGAGGGCAGAAAGATGAGGGAGGGATAATAGATAGTTTGGAATACAAAATAAATATATAAAGAGAATGGGAAATTACTGAAGAAGAAGCACAGGAAAGAAGAGAGAAGCTAGGAGCACCTAATTTTTTAAAAATGAAAGAAAGAAGAAATGGGGGAGGAAAAAGGAAAGAAAAGCAAGAGGCAACAAATAAACAGCGAAAAAGCAAGCAACCACACTGGCAAGCAGTCAAACAAAGCTAAGGGGGATCAATATTCCCTGGGGTCCCATGGATCCTCTCAGCCTTTTTGTGTTTATCAAACAATTTCCCCACAGGGTTTTTATATGCAGGTCCTGAAGAAGCTTTTGGCTATTAAACTTAATTAAAAAGAATTTACTTTTCATTTATTAAAGGGACTGCTTTATTTAGTTATTTTTTATTTTTTATTTTTGGCGTAATACAGGACCAAAAATAAGTCTTTCTCTAGACCACTCCCCTCACAGAGGGGTCCCTAATTGGGCTTATGGAAACTAATCAAGCACTTCCCAATTTCTGGATTCCCCAGGGACCCAAAAGTCTGATGTTTGTCAGTGTAGAACACTAAAAATGGCAGACTCCGCCCTTCTGGGTCAGAGCCCCTGCGTCATTTGGCTGCAGATAAATGAGGTTTACTCTGCAGATTCGCTTCTCCCCTCAGCCTGGCACTGCTTCAAGCTGGCTTATCTGCTCCCTAAAGTTATGAGGGGTCCAGGCAGCCAGATCAACAGCTAAAATATCCCCTCTATGCTTTATGTCAGAACTCTCCCTCTCTTGGAGATTGCCCCTCTTCCCAGCTCTGCAAGGCCAGGGCTTATCCCTGGGCTGCTAGTCCAATTAACTCCCTCAGAAGATTAACCCCTCCCCTCCTCCAGGTGCTGATTCACTGCAGCTGTTTTGTTCATCTAAATTGCATGGGGCTTCAGGAAGCCAAATCCCCAGAAACTAAAGCTCTCTTACCAGAGCTCCCCCCTCAGAAAACACCCCCTCACACCGGGTCAGGTCACTCAGTTACCAGATGGTCGGGAGTCGTGCTTCCAACCAGCTTCCCCCCCATAAGGGAGGGGGTCAGCCGGCTTAAAACTCATGAATCTCTATGGTTTAGTCCACACCATCGATCTGTCCAGATAGATGTCCCAAGCTTCTTACTCCACAACCCCTCAGCACAGACCCCCGTGCTGCACCCCGTCCACTATCTGCCATGTTCTGGGAGCTGTCTGCAGTTGCCCTCCTAAGCTGACGCCATCTTGCTGCCTCTCTCCAGACAATATTTAAAGTCATTATTTGTTTATAATGCTATTTTTGCTTTACAATGTTTGGTGATTCTTTTCAAATTTAAATTATAATTCCTCTTTCAGCCAGCTGTTCAGAATACAGTTCTATATCAAAATATACATCTACTTTGTTTTGCAGCACATATTTAATAATAAAAAATGTGCCTATAAATTTCAAAATATTGAATTGTCAGAACTGTCTCACATAAGCAGGGAAAAAAAATATAAGTATGCTACACAACAATATAAACTAACTCTTATTATTAAAACTTTTATATTATTTTGTATATATTAATATTTCTTATAACTTCATCTATGTTTTAACAAACATATCTTTTGACTTATAAATTGTGGACAGTTGTCCCTATGGGAATTTTCTGGAGAAATTATCCTTCAATGCATCATACTGATACATGTTAATAAATATTAGCTAAAATAATTTGAAATACATGTAAAAAAATTGTTCCTGCAAAAATTCTTCTTTGACTTCATAATAAAATCACTTCAGCTCATGTAATTATTTCCATTTCCTCAAATTCACCAGATAGCCAATATTTAGAAAAAGTAATATAATTCATAAACTGATGTGGATTATATAGCCCAATTATTCTTTCTATAACACTGTATAAAAATTTTAAACCAGTATATATCATGTCATTGTCCTCTTCGTATGTCCAATATAAGGGCCAATTGGGTACCTGTGAAAATATTACCCCTTGTTGCTGTATTTCTGCTAATTTGCTCATCTTATTCAGAAACTGCTTCTCCTCACTTTCCAGGGAGTGTATGCTGGCAACCCTCAGTAAAAGATTAAAATTAGTAAACATATTTAGTAAACATAATTAACATAGTAAAATTAATAACATATTATCCATTACAAGCCAACATTTAACCCATTTGCCTAGCTACAATTACTGATTTAGGGATGGACATTTAAGTAAGGATGAATTGTTCCCTTCCCTGGGCTTTTAATATTTTAAATGATTTGGCAATTCAGGGGTCTCCAAATTTCTTTTCCAAGGAAAGTATTCAAATTGCCAAAGAATTTTACACTTTCAAATGATTTGAAAACTAATTCAACCAAATTAAATGTACCACATACAAATATAAATTTATAATAGAAAATTATGGGACAACATCATCTCATGGAAATATTAGATGGAGATGATAAAAATCTTATGTCTATCCCAGGAAAGGCTTCCAACCATTTGACTCCCTCTACAGCAGTGTGTTTTTGACTATGTCTGATGTTAGCCAGGACTCTGCAGACACTCAATTTACTATCTTTTATAATAAAAGCTTCACTATTTCTTGACTTGTAAAAAAAGGAAATTTAAATGCTAAATACTGGCATATACATTTTAAGTTTGATCCAGGTATGAATTGAATTTTGTCCCTCAATATCTTTTCAAGTACAACCCCCGGTATCATGAATGTAATCTTATTTAGTTCTAGGATATTTGAAGCTATCATTAGTCATGATGAAGCCGTACTGGAAAGTGTTGGCAACATGAATGATGAATTTCTTCACGAGAAATTTCCTTATAAGAGAAAATTTAGGCAAGATTGAAAGAACAAGCAGATATTGAGTTGTGTCATACATTATCATTTTAAGAACCCAAGTTACCTCAAACAATGAGGACTTTCTTACTTTACATTGTTACTTAATTAGAGTTTTCTGCCTCTCCATTGTCTCCTGCAGGGGGAAAAAACTTTCTGAGCACTTTCATGTACAGCACTTGCTTGGGCATGCCTCCTGATATAGCTGACTCTATATATATATTGAAAGAGATCAAATAAACAGGGGCTTCCCCCAAAGAATACGAAGCTTCAGAGTGTTTTTATTTCATTCCCATGGCAAAATAGAGGCTTTTGAAGATGTTAGTTTTGTTAATGTGTGACCCAACTAAAAGAGGCTCAGAGTTACTTCTGTTCCTGGGGACTTCAAGAAAAGAAAGTTACAAGGAGAGGTAACTAACTCAACAGCACTTGGAAAAGGAGGGGTTACTGGCATGTGACAGGAAAGCCAATAAAATCAAGAAATAAGGATTTCAGGTAAGCAAAATGATAACAATCCCAGGAGGAAGCAAGCTCTCTACCTCAGAAACTATCAGTCAATAAATTCTGGGGCTCAGCTAACATATTTTGTGATATTACTAATACTAACTAAGAAACTAAGCTATTTTTGGCACTGGAAATTGAGGTACTCTCATTACAACTCAAAACATGTGGAAATGGCTTTGGAAATGGGGAATGAGGAAAGATTGGAAGAATTATGAGCTACTTGACAGATAAAAGCATAAATTGCTTTGCACAGACTGTTCATAGAAGTATGGATATTAAAGGTACTTCAATGAGGTCTTTGAAGAAAAAGAATGGGTTATTGGAAACTGGAGAGAAAGTGATCTTGATATGAATTAGCTGGAAAATTGGTTAAATAATGTCTGAATGTTAGATTGAAAGTGGAACTTGTAAACAATGAAATTTAATATTTTGCCATAGATATTTCCAAGTTAAGTGTGGAAGGTGCAGGCTGGTTTGTCCTGGCAGCTTAGCCTAAATTTCTAGAGGAAATCAATAAGCTGACTAACCATTAAGTACAGAAACCGTAAGTGGTTGGTTTTGAATGTACTTAATGTATCCAGATAATGTGGTCTGAGATGAGGGCCAGAAAAGTCTTTATCAGGGAACAATCTGATTATTCAGCACATGACTTATGAGAGAACTGGGTTCCATGTGAGGAATTATCTGAAATTTCTTTATTAAAGAAGTTGTGGCTGAACATGGACCCAGTCAGGAATTTCACTGGAAGTCAAGATTTCAAATGCAGTTGTCTAGGAAAGAGTTGGGAAAATACATTTATCTGATTTTTGAACACCCTTCAACTGCATAAAATATGGAAAGTTTTTGAAAAACTTGTATAAACAGAATCATAACAAACCTGGAATGAAAGGGACAGAGATGTTTACACTGGAATGCAAAAAGACAACAGGGACAGAAGCATGGATGCAGATTTGTGGACCAAAAAGATTCATCATGCCCATGCATTAAAAGTGTGTCCAACATTCCAAAGCTCAGAGATGGTGGAGTATATAATCTGATGTCCTGGCAGAGCATGTCCCCTATAAAAGCACTTGTAACATATGGGGTTTCTGTTCCATGATTTCTGGAGCACAAAACATTGATCCACAGATGATTCTTAGATGTAGCAATTTAATGGAGTTTGTTCTGCTGTGTTTGATACTTTCTTTGGGATCTATGATCCCTGTTTTCCTTCTGCTTTCTCCCACTGAAATGGGAATTTGTTTATCCTATGCCTGTCCCACCATTTTATTGTGGAAGTAAGTCCATTTCTTTCTAGGTTTCACAGGTCCATCAGATGCAGACATGTTTTATATTCTATATTATAGAATATAGAATACCCTGAACTGATTTTCAGAGACATTTGATGCAGAGTTATGTAAAGGACTTAAGGCTTTTGGAATGTGATGGAAAGAATGCATTTTGAATATGGGAAAATATATCTTTTGAAGATCCAGAGGGTAAACTGTGATATGCTCACTGTTAACCCGTTACACTGGGTTTGTAAATAGGGCATTTTCATGATGTTATATTTAGTTAAAGTGTGGCACAGATATATCAGATTTTATGAAGTTAAAACCATAAGGGGAGTGATCTAGTAAGTCAAAAGATCATGGAAGAGAAAGGAGAGGATATTGCTATTTGATGGGAAATTGAAGGAAGCCAGAGATTATTGGCCAGTCAAAATGGAACTGATCTGAGACATAGCAAGCCTTCTAGCCTCTGAAACCATGAGCAAATAAATTTATTAATTCAACCCACTGTGATATTTGTCCTAGGAACCTGGAAACTAAGACAACACTAGAAGACTACTTCTCTCAATGTGTTTTATTCTGTGCATACTGACATATTTTCAACAAAACCCTTTACAAAACATCCAGAAAAGCACAAAACACAGTCTGAAGAGACAAATGGAGGAGGAAAACTGGAATCCATATGGAAATTTTTATCTGACTTGCTCCTCATATTACTCATTAGTGGTATATTAGAAACATTATAGATTTTTGTGTTACAATCTTTTGTCTTTCCACTTTGCTCATATGTTCTATTAGTTCTAGTAGTTTTGTCATGGATTTTCTAAGTCAAGATCATCTAATCAGTGAGTAGAGGAAGTTTTACTTCTTCTTTTCATATTTGGGTGACGTCTACTCCTTTTACTTGCTTAATTGCTCTGCTGTAACTTTTAGCACAATATTGCATAAGAGTAGTGACAATAGGCATATTTTTCTTGTTGCTGATATCAACAGGAAAGTTTTGAGTTTTTATGCAATATGTACAATGTTAGCTGTGGGTTTTTCATATATGCACTTTATCATATTGAGAAAGTTTCCATATATTCCTATTTTTTGGAGTGTTTTTATCAAGGAAGGATGTTGTTTTTTGTTGAGTCACTTTTATGCGTCTATTGAGATGACAATACAGTATTTCTTCTTCAATTTATCAATGTTGTGGATTACATAGATTGATTTTCTGATGTTGAACCACAGTTCCATACCTGGTATAAAACACACTTGATTGTAATGTATAATTTTTAAATATGCTTTTGGATTCAGTTAGCAAGCAATTTGTTAAATATTTTGTATCTATATTCATTGGGGACATTGACTTGTAATTTTCATTTCTCCTAATATCTTTTTTGGTTTTGGTGTTAGGGAGATTTTGGCCTCATACAATGTGGTAGTATTCCTTTCTGTTCAGTGTTTTGGAAGAGTTTGAGTAAGTTTGATATTAGATCTTCTTTAAATGATTAGTAGAACTAATCTTTGAAGCTATCTGGCCATAAACTTTCCATTTTAGGGTGGGTTTTCAATATCTATTTCAATTTTGTTATTTGTTATGGTTTTGTTAAGGTCTTCTATAATTACTATGGTCAGTGTAGTTTGTTCACGTGTTTCTAGGAATTTGTTCAATTTATCAAAATTGGTTAGTTTGTTATCATATAGTTTTTCATAATATTCTCTTTTGATCTCTCATTTCTACGGGGTCAGTGGTAATGTATCCCCTCTCATTTTTTTATTTTATCTATTTGATCTTCTGTCTTTTTCTTTGTCAAAATAGTCAATTTTGTTGATATTCTTACAAAATTAAGTTTTGTTCCCTTGATCCTACTTTTTCTCCATTTAAGCTATTTTCCTCTATACTTTATTCATTCTTTCCTTCAGCTTGCTTTGGGATTGGTTTGCTGTTGTTGTTCTAGTTCCTCCAGGTGATCAGTAATGTCTTTGATTTTAGCTCTTCTTTTTTAAACA
This sequence comes from Cabassous unicinctus, assembly GCA_029593785.1. Taxonomy (NCBI): domain Eukaryota; kingdom Metazoa; phylum Chordata; class Mammalia; order Cingulata; family Chlamyphoridae; genus Cabassous; species Cabassous unicinctus. The sequence goes on along the minus strand of JAQZBX010042309.1, from coordinate 14,733 downwards.
TAATCATTGAAGGACATAAATTTCCCTTGCATCGCAGCCTTTGTAGTATCTCAAAAGTTTTGATATGTTGTGTTCTCATTGCCAATTTTTGAGGTATTTATTAATTTTCTTGCAATTTCTTCTTGGCCCACAGATTATTTAAACTGTATGTTTAATCTCTCTATATTTGTCAATTTCCCATTTTTAATCTCTTATTAATTTCCAATTTCATTCCATTATGATGAGTGAACATGACGTGTATAATTTTCATGTTTTTAAATTTATTGAGGTCTGACCTATGACTCAAAATATGGTATATCATGATGAAAGATCCATAAGCACTTGAGAAGAATGTACATCCTGCTTTTGGGGGTATAATGTTCTATAAATATCTGTTCAAGTTGATTTATATTATTATTTAAAATCCCTCTTTCCTTATTTATCCTCTGTCCAGATATTTTTATCCATTGTTGAAAGTGGTCTGTTGAAGTCTCTAACTATTTTTGGATATTTCCATTTCTATCCTCAGTTTTACTAGTGTGTGTCTCATGATTTGGGGGCACTGAATTTAAGTTCATAAATAATTACATTTACAATGGTGACTAAAAGAATAAAATATTTACAATTAACTTTACCAAAGAAATAAAGGACCTGTATTCAGAAACTATAAAACATTGCTGGAAGAAACCAAAGATGACCTAAATAATCTTAGGTATTTCATGTTCATGCATTGGAAGTATAAATATGATTAAAATGTTAGCCCTACCCAAAAAGTTGTAGAGATTTAATGCAGCCACAATGAAATATCTAACAGCCTTCTATGTAGAATTGGAAAATGTAATTACCAAGTTTATCTGAAAGGATAAGCTTCTAAATACGCAAAAAAAAAATTTTTTTAAACAACAAAGTTTGAGGACTCTTAACTCCGGTCTTTAAATCATATTATTTAGCTACAGTGGTAAAAACAACATGGTATTGACATTAAGATAGATTTACCAATGCAATGGAATTGAGAGTTTGGAAATAGACCCTGACATCTTTGGTCAAGTGTTTTTTCACAAGGCTATCAAACCCACCATGTGTGTCAGAACATCCTTTTCAACAAATGGTGCTGGGAAAACTGGATATCCATATCTAAAAGAAAGAAAGAAGATCCTTATCTCACACCTTATACAGAAATTAACATAAAAGGGATCAAGGACCTAAAGATGAAAACTAAAACCATAAATCCTAGAAGAATATGTGGGGAAACATTTTCAAGATCTCGTAGCTGGTGATTATTTGGACCTTACACAAATTCATGAAAAGCTAATGAAAAAATAATAGATAAAAGGGACTGCCTCATATATAAACACTTTTATGTTTTAAATGATTTTTAAGAAGCTGAAAATGCAGCCTACTCAATGGAAAACACTTTCAGAAACTACGTATTTAACAAGGGTCTTATTTCCATCCTTTAAAAACAGATCATACAACTTAATGTCAAAAAGACAAAAAAAACCATTTTAAAAAGCCAAAGACTTGAGTAGACATTTTTCCATGAGGAAATGCAAATGGACAAAAAACATTTGACAAAATGTTCAACATCATTGGTTATTAGGGAAATGCAGATCAAAACTGCAATGAGATACCAGTTTACATGTTATAGAATGGCCATTATCTTAAAACAAAAATAAAGCAGAAAACTGCTAGTTCTAGAGGGGTTATGGAGCAATAAAGGCACTCCTTGACTGTTGGTTGAAATGTAGAATGGTGTACCTTCTGTGGAAGCCAATTTGTATACCTTGTGAAGCTGAATATAGACTTGCCATATGATCCAGCAATCCTGTTACAATGAATATATTCAGAAGAACTAAAAGCAAGGATGTGAACTGACATTTGCACACTGATACTCACAGCAGCATTATTCACAATTGCTAAAATAAGGAAACAGCCCAAGTGTACATCAACTGATGAACTGATAAAATGTGGTATATACATAAATTTGGGATGCATATTACAACATGGCTGAATCATGAGGACATACTGTGGAGGGAAGTAAGGCAAACCCAAAAGGACACATTTTGTATGGTTCTCACTAATATGAACACAATATGATGAGTAAACTAACATAGGTAAACTCTACAGTATAGGTTCCTGTGAAATAGTATGTGACTTGAAAATGGGAATCCCTGTAATTTCTGAGTAATATTTGGGTAATCTAAGCACCTTTAAAAAAAATATATATATATATATTTATATATAACAAATAACATTTATGTAAACAAATGCACATATATCCATATGTATTTATATATCATTTTACAAATATTGGTATGTATTGTGAAAAATTTGATTTTTACTCACAATAAAAAAAAATTAAAAATTAAAAAAAAGAAAGAAAATGGGAGCTGATGCTTAATTTACGTTGAATATTTCATAAGGTTTATTATAAGAGTGTAGAAATGAATAGAGTTGATGGTAACACATGACAGTGAGTATAAATAACACTGCTAATTTGATTTGACATGTGATTGTGTCTGAAAAAGGAAGTCTGTGGATATAAAGGTCAATAGAAAAGAAGCTAGAGAATAATCTAGGGAATATATATTGCAATTATTTCAGTGGTGGATGAAGATTGTGGGTAATAAATATAGATATAAGAATGTTCTTTCACAAAATGTTAACAATATGGTGATACACAGGAAGATTACAATGAATGTAACTTATAGAATATAGTTAACAATAATATTGTAATATTTTTAGCAAAAATAAGGAAGGAACTATATCAATGTTAAAGGTAAAGTAAATGAATATGATGTTTAGTTTTATGGCCTATGAATATGATTAATGATTTTTTTTCTTATTCATTTCTTCATTAACAAGGAGACTTTAATCATGTCATTTAACCAATCTGTACTCATCTGTGTATATTTTTAAATACTGGAGTTATAATTGAGTATATTTATATGTAAATGTGTCTGGACAGAATTTTTTGGAGTGATGCTTCCATAACTTGTTAAACTGTCTTTGATTTGTTTTATTTTTTGAATTTGAAAAAAATGGTTATTTTTAAAAAAGAATCAATGTGGCAGGTACTTAAAAAATAAGATTAATAATTTGAAATAGTTATGATTAATATGTTAAGAGTTATAATGAAAAGGTGGACGACATACAAAAATTGATATTTAATATAAAAAGATAGCAGGATGTTCTCACTATATATATATCTTATTATTTTATGGAAATTATGTTTTCTAATTTGTGTATCATTTAATACTGACTTATTAATTAGATAATTTAAGCTTTTTAAAAATTTTCTACTTTACATTCTATTTCATCTGTTACATATTTTGTATAATTCAATATGTCCTGGATTTATGAAGCAGTTTCTAGTACAAATGTTCAACATATTTCATGATTTATCTTTTAGTAAAAATGTTATTCACATACCTATGACCTCACATATATATAAATAAAACACCTGAAGACCCATCAAACCACATAAACATGAATAATATTAACAAGCCTTGTACTTTCATATATTTCTTCTTGTTCAAAAACCTCCCCCTCTCCATAGATATAAATGACATCTGAATTTATATATTTTTATTTGTTTTTTTAATGAAGTGCTTTCTTATACTTTTATTATTTTTTTACTCACATACTATATACAACAAATATATGTTCCTTCTTCCCCTTCAGGCTCAAATCATAGTAACCTCTATACTAATTCCTGTATCAGTGGATTTGCTATATATATTATATTTAATATATATTAACTTGTGATGTGATTTTATGAAATAACCATAAATAAAATACAGAATTCCCATATATCATCACACCACTACCACCTTACACTGGTGTGGAATACTTATTTTCAAATTGATGACAACACCTTTTTATAATTGTAGTATTTTTTAACATTAATTAACTTTATTGTACTTGAAGAAAGATTATTAAAATCATACTATGATCTATTCATCCATAATTTACATTGGGTATTTTACCCTTTTACCACCCTATTATTAGTACCATATATTAGTACAGTATATTTTTATACTTCATTAAAGAATATTCTTATACTTGTATTATTATCCATAGTCTGTCTTCTATAATAAAGTTTATTGTTATTTACAGTCTTATCTTTTAACTTTTAATTTTTATTTTAGTAATATATACCTCCTAATGTTTTCCCCTCCAACCATATTCACCTCTGTAATTTCAATGCTGTTAATTATACTCACAGTAATGTGCTCAGATGCCCACAATCCACTCCCAAGACATTAGCATCAACCTTAATATAGCATCAACCTTAATAGAATCTTTTAAATAATGTCATGTAATATTTTACTTTAGATATTCTGTTGATTTCACAATGCACAATGTTTTCAAGGTTCTTCTTGGTTTCAGTACTTTTTAGGAATTCATGTTAAAGCTGAATAATATTGCATTGCATATAGGTAATACATTTTATTTCTTCATTCATTGAAGGACATTTGAGTTGCTTCCAACATTTGGCTCATATTTTCCCTCTATTTGCTGATCATTTTTGTCCATTTTGCCTTTGTGTTGTTTGTCTTTTGTTGTCACATGGTAAACAGATTTATATATTCTGGATATTAAGCACTTATCTGATAGATATATGGTTTTCAACTATTTTATAACTAAATATTTAAAAGAAAATATTTTTTATGAAATTGAATTTATCTGTTGTTTCAATTATTGCTTTTGTTTTTGGTGTCATATTTAAGAATCTATTTACCTAATCCAAGGCCATAAAGGGTTATCATAGGTTATCTCCTAAGTCTTTTCAACATTTAGCTTTTATGTATAGGTTTGTGGAATATTTTGAATTTATTTTTTCATAAAATGTAATGTAAGGGTCTTACTTCATTGCTCTGCATGTGTATATCTAGTTTTACTACATAATTTTTTGAAGATACTAATTTCCTATTGCAAGTATTTAGCACCCCCATCAAATTTCAAGTGACAATAGTTACAGAATAATCTAAGGACTGAATAACTTAGTGATGAGAATTGTGGCTAATAGTACAAATACAAGAATGTCATTCTATGAACTAGAATAAATATACATCACTAATGCAAGTTGGCAAGAACATGGAGAAGTATGGGAAAAATACAATTAATATAACCCATGGACTATAGTTAGCAATGATACTGTAATATTCATGCATCAATACCAATGATAGATTTTGAAAATAAAAAGGGGTATGGAAAAATATACCAAATGTACATTATAGACCATAGTTACTGGCAATAATCTGATGATATTATCTCATAATCCATAACAAATGTTCCACAACAATATAGTATGTTGGTGGAGGGGTGCTGTATGGTAATACCACACATGTACATGATTGTTTTCTAAGGTTACAGCTTCTATAATAAAAATATATTTTAAAACAGTTAAATGACAATATAGCTGCAGGTCTATTTCTGGATTTTTAACTCTGTTCCATTAGTCTATGTCAATATTTTTCCAGTACATTGCTGTTTTGATTATTGTAGCTTCATAGTACATTGAAATTTGAAGATGTAAGTCTTTCCAAATTGTTCTTCTTTTTCACATTTGTTTTGGATTTTCTGTTTCCCTATGCAGTCCGTATGAAAATGTTGATTTGCTTTATCATTTCTTCAAAACAGTCACAATATTGATAGTTATTATATTGAATTTGTAAATCATTTTGGATCTTATTGAAATCTTAAAAATATTGTTTCCAATCTATGATATGGGACATCTTCCTAATTATTTAAGACACTAACTTCTTTTAAAAAGGTTTCAAAATTATCAGTTCACAAGTCTTTTGAATCCTTGGCTAAAATCAATGCTTGGTATTTTATTTTTTGCAATGGTTTTGTAAATGGGATTGATAGTTCATTGCTAGTGTATAAAAATGCAGTTCCCACATGCTGTCTGGGACTCCAAAAGATGGGAGTAGAAACAAAAAAGCTTAAGGTTGAGGCCACTGCCATGCCCTGGTTTAAACAACCATGAAGAATATTGTTAATCAGGAAACATTAATTCCCTCCAAACTGTGATTCTGCATGCTTAAAAAATCAAATGACAAAATGAAATGCCTAAGCTATAACTCTGATGATGATGGACTGTCTGCCCGGAGCTGTGGTTGCTTCAATCAAATTTCCTTGATCATCCCTCTATCCAGCTTGGGCTTATGAGGGAAAAGATATCTTGTCTAGTCCCACAATCCTTGCTTGGGGCAGGTCCCAATGACGTCCCAGCTAGGGGGTCAAGGGGATTCCTGCGGGAGAATTGCAGTTGATTTTGAGTTTTAATTTTGTACCATGTTAATTTGCTGAAATAGTTTATTAGTTCTAGTAGATTTCCTGTGCATTATTTTGGATTTTCTATTTATGAGAGTATGCAATCTGTGAATAGATCTGTTTTTAATATTTCCTTTCTAATTTCTACATCTCATTGTCTTGCTTACATTCTCTGCCTAGAAGTTCTACTGAAATGTTGATTAGAAGTTGTGACAGTCGGCAGTCTTTATTTATTTTTTCTCATATTAAAAGGAAAGCTATATGACTTTCATCAGTGAGTATTATGCTAGATGGGATTCTCATAAATGGATTTTGTTATGTTTAGAAAATTCTATTCTAATTATAGTGCAAATAGATTATTCTACAGCATAGGCCAGTTTTGATGGCACAAGGCAAGTCTCAAAAAATTTTAATATATTGAAATTATACAAAGTAACACTTTCAATCACAATGGCATGAAGCTAGATATCAATAAAATAATGAAAACTGGAAATTTACAAGTATTTGGAAATTGTAAAATGAGTTTTCAACTATGAGTGGGTTAAAGAGGAAATGTCATGGGAAATTAGATAAAACATAGGCAAGAATGAAAATGAAAATAAAACATGCCAACAATTATGATATGCAGCAAAGACAGTGCCAGAGGAAAATGAACAGATATGTATGCCTACCGAAGTAAAGAAGTAACATCTCAAATTAATTTCCTAATTCACATCTTGGAAAACTAAGAAAAGAAGAGCAAAGTAATCCCAAATGTAAGAGAAATGAAATTTTGTCAAGATAAATAACATAGAGAGTAGGAAGCTAACTGAGGGAATCAACAATACAAAAAGTTTGAACTCTGAAAAATTTTAAAAAATTGACAAATCCATAGCAATACTGACATAATAAAATTAGAGACAATATGTAAATATCTAAATCATAAATTAAAATACTGTATTTATAGAAATAAAAGGGATTATAAGGGAATACTAAGAACAATTTATGCCAACAAAGTAGGTAATCTAAATAAATGGAAAAATTAGTACAAATAAACTAATCACCTAATTGTCACAAGTAGAAATAAAAATTCTTAAATCCCTATAACAATTACAAATAATGAAATGAAAACTAAAATCCTTTCACCAGGGACAGTAAAGTACCATAACTGGTAAATTAACACAAATGCTTTTTAAAATCTTCCAAAAAAACATAAGGTGAAAAGACTTCCTAATTCATTCTAAATGGCCAGCAATCCCCTGAATGTAGCCCTAAGAAAGTAATCATAAGAAAAGCAAATTATAGATCAGTCTCCCTTATAAAAATACTTGAAAAATCTTTTAACAAATTTCTAGTTAACAGAATCCAAAAGCATATTAAAAAGATTATTCTTTATAATCAAGTGAGATTTGTCTCAGAATGGAAGCATGTTTCAACAAACAAAAATCAATCAATCTAATGCACTGTGTATTAGCTTGCCAAAGCTGCTGATGCAAAATTACCAATAAAGGGGTTGGCTTTTATAAAGAGAGTTTATTTGTTGTTAAAGATTACAGTTCCATGGCATGAAATGTCCAAATCAAGGCATGCCCAGAGATGCTTTCTCAAGAAAGGTCAGCTATTGGCAGATCCTGGATTCTTGCCACATGACAAGGCAAGAGGGTAGTCAATATCTACTCTGAGATCCCTGTCCCCCCATTCAGGCTCACATTCTCCTTGAGCTCAGCTGAGGACACTCAGGAATATGGCTTGTCTCTTCCCTGGCCTGTCTGAGCTTCTCTGCTGATTCTAACTTCTTGTCTCTCTCTGAGCTGTAGCTGATCCTGGAGTCCTCTTTTACATGGCACGGTCAAAATGGAAGCTGTCTTTCTCTCTGTTTTTCTACTTCCAGTTATCAATTTATATAAGACCTCAGCAAGAGGTCAGAGAACTACCAGGGTACACACCACTATTTTATTCCAGTTAAAGGCCTTAATGTAAATCAAGTGAAAAAATCAAAATATTTCTTAATGCAATCTAATCAAAAGCTTTCACACTTACAAGAGTGGATTAGTTCTAAGAATAAGACATTTTCTGGGACACACAAAATAACTTCAAATTGTCACACACTGCAAAAATTTAACAGGAAAAATAAAACACATTAGATGCACAAAAGACTTTGACAGACTCCATCACATTTTAGTAATATGAACACCTAGAATGCTAGAAATGGAAGGGAAATTTATTGTTTTATAATACAGATTTCCACCATTATATTTAATTATGAAAAAATTAAAAATTTTAAGTATTTTTAAATTTAATATGAATTAAATCATGTTTATTTATCTTTTCTCTCTCTTGTTTCCTTATTTGACATTTTGCTAGTGATATCCATCCAAGTTTTAAATTTAGTTATAGTTTATTTTCATGGTTTCACAATCAACATTCTATTGCTAATGGATATTTGGATGTGTTTCAGTCCTTAACAGTTGTGAACAATCCCATCACTTTTCATGTATATGTGTCCAAACTAATTGAAATGCATTTTTAAGGGCTTGCCTATGAATATAATTGTTAGAACAAAGAGTATGTGAATTTTAAAATTTGCTAGATAAATGCAAACTGTTTTCCAAATTAATTGTATTAATTAAACACCTTTCCATATAAGAGTTCCTTTTAATTCACAAACTTAACTAATGTGTTCATTCTGATTTTTTTCATTTAAAAATATTTATTGAAGTATATCATCAAACATAAACATACATAATAAGTATAAAATAATAGTTGTGAACTTACAAAATAAACATGCATAACATCATACAGGGCTCTCATACCTCACCGTACTACCAATACCCTTCATTGATGTGAAACATTTTAACAAATGATGAAAGAGAATCCTCAAAATATTACTACTAGCCAAAGTATCTTAAATTTCGTGTATTTTCCCCAACCCTCATTATTATTATTTTTTCTATGATTCATACATTAACATATATAATAAGTGTATGGTAAAAGTTGTGAACTTACAAAGCAAACATGCATAAGATCATACAGGGGTCCTGAACACAAACTCACCACCAACACCTTGCATTGTTGTGAGATATTTGTTACAAATTATGAAAGAATGTTTTCAAAATCTTACTCCTAACTATAGTTCATATCTTGCATTTAGTGTATTTTTCCCCAACCCACCTATTATTATTTTTAAATATGTTTTTATTACAGAAGTTGTGAACTTACACAACAATCAAGCTCAAATTCAGAATTCCCATACAATATAACTCCATCAACACACCTTACTGTGGTGGAACGTTTGTTACAGATAGTGAGATAATATCATCAGACTATTATCAATAACTGTGGTCTACAGCATACATTTGGCAAACACTTTTACCATTCTCTTCCATTATCAATACAGTACATCTTTGGCATAGATGCATGAACATTACAATATTGTTATACAGCACAATCCATAGGTCACTCCAGTTGTATTTTTCCCATGCTTCTCCACATTCCTACCACCCTGCTTCTCCACATTCCTACCACCCTGCCATGGTAATGTACATCTGCTCTGGCTGAAAAGAACACTCTTATACCTGTACCACCAACCAAACTTCTCAACAACCTCTGGGTTTACTGTGTTTTTCAGTTCCTAGATTATTCACTAGATTTCTTTTCATTGACATTTACATACCTAGACTACAGTTTCCAGTCAAATTCCCATTTGTAAACCAGCTATTTCTCATTCTAATGTGTTACCATTCCACACTATACATTTCCAAATTTTTACAGTAAAGTTAAATAACTACATACATTAAACATCAGTTGTCCATCTCAGTCCTCCTCTTATCTCCTTTAAAATCCATCACCTACCACCAGGTCATGAAGATGTTTTCCTACATTTTCTTCTGGAAGATTTATGGTTCTGGTTTTTATATTTAGATCTTTGAGTTAATTTTTGTATACATGTGAGATAGGGGTCCTCTTTCTTTCTTTTGGCTATGGATATCTGTTCTCCCAGAACTATTTGTGGAATGGACTGTTCTGCCACAGCTGGGTGGTTTAACAGTCTTGTGAAAAATCACTTGATCATAGATGTGAAGGTCTGTTTTTGAACCATCAATCAGATTCCATTAGTCTATGCGTCTCTCTTTATGCCAGTACCATGCTGTTTTTACCACTGTAGGTAGATAATATAATATAAATCCAGAATTGAGAGTCCTCCAACTTTGCTTTACCTTTTAAAGATATTTCTGGATATTCTGGACCACTTACTATTCCAGTAAATTTGATAATTGTGATTCCATTTATTTAAAAATTACTGGTGGAATTTCTATCGGGATTGCATTGAATCTCTATATAAACTTGGGTAGAATTTACATCTTAATGATATTTAGTCTTCCAATCCGTGAGCATGGAATGTTCTTCCAAATATTTGGATCTTTTTTTTTCCCTTGAACAAAGCATTGTACTTTTCTGAATAAAAGTGCTGTAGATCATTGGTTAATTTTATTATTAAATATTTGATTCTTTCAGTCACTATTGTAAATGGAATTTTTTTCATGACTTCCTCCTCAGATTGCACATTACTAGTGTCTTTTAAAGTCTATTTTATCTGATATAAGTATAGATATTCCAGTGTGGGGTTTTTTGTTTGTTTGTTTGTTTTTTGTTTTTGGTTACTGCATGCAGAGAATATCTCTTTCCAGACTTTCACTTTCAATCTACTGGTATCCTTGTTTCTAAGATTTGTCTCTTGCAGACAGCATATAGATGGGTCATATTTTCTTATCCATTCTGACAGTCTGTGTCCTTTGATAAGGGAGTTTATTCCATTAACATTTAATGTTATTAATGTGGTTCTTATTTCACTCATTTTGGCCTTTGGTTTTTTCCAGTCATATTTCACTTTCACCACTCTTGAACCTTTTAGTTACTTTTGCTAATATGATTTTCATTTCTAGACTATCTTCCCAACCTCTCTCTCCCTTTTCTTCTTTTCAGACTGTAACACACCTTTTAGTAGTTCCTGGAAGGCTGGTCCCTTTGCTATTAACTTTCTCAGTTTCTATTTTTCTCTGAATATTCTAAACTCAGACTCATTTTTAAAAGACAATCATGCTGGATATAAAATTCTTGGCTGGACGTGTTTCTCTTGCAGTATCATAAATATATCATACCACTGTCTTCTTGCCTCTATGGTTTCTGATGAGAAATCAACACAACATAATTAGGTATCTTGCTGCTCTCAGAATTCTATCATTTTTTGTTGGCATTTGAAATTCTGTTTAGTATGTGTCTCAGAGTTGGTCTATTTGGATTTATTCAGTTGGAAGTACATTGTCTTTTTTTGACATGGATATCCTTGTCCTTCAACAGAGTTGAGAAATTTTCTAAAGTTATTTCTTCAGATATTCCTTCTGTCATTTTCCTTTCTCTTCTACTTCTGGGACACCATGCCACATATGTTTGCACATCTCTTGCTGTCATTTATTTCTCTGGCTTACTAGATGTATTTATTCTGCGTGGAGTTTCTCTCTTTAGTTTAGGACTTTCTTGCCATTTCTGCCTTTCTGGTTGTGTAGTAGGAGCCAAGGATATAGTTGGTGCTATAAGCTGAGGAGGATGAAGCTCTCCACATTACCCCAGGGACTGATGAAGTTTCTCCCACCTTTCACCTTTGTCACGGTATGGACAGAACCACAGCTGTGTGTAATAATCCAAGTGCTTGAGGCATAGACTGTATTTGCCTAAGGAAACTGATGAAGGCATGCTCTTCCTTCCCTGACTGGGTCAAGGATGGAGCTGTAAGTGTGGCAGCAAGCAATTCCATGCAGGTCCAAAATGACTACAGTTGCCCTGGTAGACTTCTGACTATTCAGTTTGTGTGAGCCAAATGTACCTGCAGTTACCTGGAGAGGTTGGTGCAGGTCCCACTAGATTAATCTCCGATAGAGTTGGGGCTGAAGGCTTGTCTACGGCTACAGTCACATCCAGTTTGGAAAGAATCCCGTCACTAATGTCACTGTGATTTTCAAACAGCCCAGCTTACTTTAAGGCCAAGAGTAGAGTCAAAATGGCAGCTACCAGCCTTTTTCTTACTTGGAGAGTTTCAAATTTTGCTGTTCTTATGGTTATACTTTAGCCAGTTGAAATTACTAATCAGTGGCTGAAGTCAGTGGCCAACTGTCTCTTCCTCCGGTTTTTGGGGAAATGAAGCTTCCAACTTCTGTCACACAATAGCTCTCGAGGCTGCTTGCACTGCCAAACAAGTATGAGTGCCAGCCTCTGTAGTGTGACCTGGAATTTCCCAGAGAGACTGGCACAGTTCCCCCAGCATCCTCCCTGCCATTGGTATAGCTGGACGTAGGGTAAAGCTGCATTCCAATATGGATAGAAAGAAGCCAGTCCATACCAGCACTGTGATTTTCAGTCCATCCCACTTCCCTCATGCTAGGGGCAGAGTTAAAGTGGCAGTCTCCAGCCTTTTTCTGATGTGTGCAGATTCAAACTCTAGCTGTCCTCAGAATTATACTTTATCCTGCCAAATGCACTAATCAGTAGCTGAAGTTGGTTTCCAACTGTCTCTTCCTCCCCAGGTTTTGGGAAATGGAGCTTCCAATGTCAGCCATGGAATAGTTCCTGAAGCGGCTTGTGCAGCCAGTGGAAGATGGACCCAAGCCTCTGTAGCATGGAGTACTCTACTTATGAATCTTCTCTGCAGATTGGCAGTCTCCTGCTTCCATACTTCCAGGGTGTTGCAGGATGTCCCCAAAGAGGTGTTTTAGATAGGTCTGGATGATTACTAACTTCCGTGTAGTACCAGATGACTCTAGGAGTGCCTTAATTTGCCACCATCTTACTGGTTGTCTCTTGTTCTTTCTGATTGTTAAGTCTGCTGGTTTGATTAGTATGGAGCTCTTTGTACTTGTGGCTTTATTTTGTCTTTCCTAGATGAGTAATGAGGATTTTCAAGTATTCACATTTTTCAGTCATTTTATTTCATCATTTTTTTTTCCCAGATATCCTATAGGCTCTTGGCTATGTTACATAAATGAATTAAAAAACATAATGGTTTATTAAGGTCAGTAGTTTATTGAAGAAATTAGAGAAGACAAGAGAAACTGGAGAAAATAACAGATTATAGATCCCCAGGTATAATTACATGCTACTCCAGGTAGAGAAAGGATAAAAGGAATGATTTATCTTCTGTGCTTACTTTTTAAACCATCAATTATTCCTCCCACTTGCTAATGTTCACTGGAGGGGTTCCAGTTGTTTGCTGTTTTGATTGATTACCCTAACAGTTAATTCCTCTGCGGGGGCCAATGACAAAGCCCATTGATAATATCCAGCACTTTTCCTTGATCCGATGATCTCATTCCAAATAGGGATTGTTCTTCCAGGGAGGGTTCCAGGCAGGTTCCATGGCCATGTGTTTCAGAGCAATGGTTTTTTGCCAGGTCCCAGATTCATCTTTTCATTTCCTAAACTAGCCTTCATCAAGTCCCCCCTCAGAGGGTTTACACCCTTATTCTTAAGAGGCGGTGAAGAATGAAGGTCATTCTTCTGTAATTATTTCTTGCTGGTTAAGGGCAGTAGGCCCTACCTGAGAAGGTGTAAAATCCTTTTGCTGTTCTATTGCATTTCGGGGAAGATGAATCTGGCACTGTTGGTGAAGCTGGATGAACTCTCCATTTGGCTAACAAGGTGCTGATTCTGGAAGAAATAAATATAATTAGAATTTTGAAGGTGTTTGTTCCCACTAAAAGGATACTGGACAAGAAAAGTAGAAAATGCCTGGTGCCTGCAAAGGCTGCATTGTCCCAAAGATAGTAGGCTTTATTTTGGAGGTTTTGAATGCTATTTAGGAATATATCCAGAGTGATTTACATAGAGACAGCATTCTTCTTTAAGGAACAGGCAAGTTCCTCCTTGTGCTGTGCTGCTGTTAGCTAGTTAAGTGATCTGCTATTTTGCAGCCATATAGCAGCAAGAAAGTCCATTTGCTGTCTTAAAGCTTCTAAGTCATGGCTAGTTTCTTCTATGCTGTTACTTAGCTCTATGGAGTGATTTTCATAGACAATGAGGTTTGGTATTAATTGACAATCCCAGTTTTCCATGGTGGTGATTATGCCCAAGACTGCTAAGATGGGGATGAGAAGAGACATTGCCCTTATACTTATTGTATAGGGATAAACTACAGGAAAGGTGTCTTAAGGGGAGTCTCACTTGCCCACTCCACAGCAATAGGCATTTGATCAATAGTTAGTGGGAACAGCTAGATTTAACACAGACACTACTTAACTTTGTCTCTTGCAGAGGTATTCCAAGCTGTCTAATGACTGCCATTCATATGTCCTATCAGGTGCTTCTGGTGAACTGTAACTTCCTTGGGCAGCTAGCTTCACTCAGGATAAGTGTACCCAGCTGGCAATTCCTTTAACTTTAACAGCTGTGAGGCTGATCGGAACCACAGAGTAAGGTCCGTTCTATTTTAGCTCTAATTGA
>JAQZBX010042308.1:0-22062 GCA_029593785.1 Cabassous unicinctus | reverse complement strand
TTTAAACATAGCAATGGTATGTTTCTTTCTGTTTTATGATGCAGTAGGAGATTTTTACCCTTTCTGAGTCCTTTTCCAATAATACTTCTCTGAAATGCCTGCAGGCTTTAGGACAATCCTTATTTTCTTTTATGCAGTAGTAAAGCAATACAGTCAAATGTGAAGTTCAGGCTGACTCGCAGCTCTGCACTTTTGAAGGCACATCCCCTTGACCCCTGATGTCAGTTCAGTGGGTGACGTCAAGATAAATAACCTCCTGAGAAAAGCATTTGTGAGTAAAATACTTAGGCTTTTATTTACTAGTAACAGCAGGTTTTTAGACTGTAGGAATTAGTTTCCAGTTATCCAACCATGTCCATTCGCTTTCTGTCTGCAGGCTTGTTTTGATAGACCAGGTATTGTCAACCAGGCCCTTTGCAGTTACAAACTCATTATATAGACAACTTGTGCCTAAAATGGCCTTCATTTGTAAACATTCTCAAGTACATTGAATGTCATCGTAAATTAAACCATTCTCAGGGAAAACGGTTTTAAAGCACAAATGTCATCTGAACTTGTGAAATAAAAGTTGGATTCCAAATAAATTTCAGTGTTAGTAAAGAAATGAGAAAGCCCTTTTCCTGATGACATTTTCCTGGTTCTGAAGCAGTCTTATTTCCAGAAAGTGCTGTATGAGTTTGTTTAAAAAAAATTTTTTTTTGATTAGAGAAATTGATGGTTTACAGAAAAATCATGTAAAAAATACAGCATTCCCATATATGTGGCACCTTTGTTAACAACTGATGAAAGAATATTTGTTAACGGCAGTCTGTCGTCTATAATAGGGTTCACTGTGTTGTGTAGTCCTAGTAATATACACAGCCTAAACTTTCTCCCTTTTTTTTTTTAAAGATTTATTTACTCTCCACCCCCACCCCCCATTTGTTTTGCGCTCTCTGTCTGCTCTCTGTGTGTTCTTCTGTGTCTGCTTGTCTTCTCTTTAGGCGGCACCAGGAACCGATCCTGGGACCTTCCGGAATGGGAGAGAGGCTGCTCCATCTCTTGCGCCACCTCAGCTCCCTGGTCTGTTGTGTCTCTTGTTGTCTCTCCTCTGTCTCTTTTTGTTGCGTCATCTTGCTGCGCCAGCTCTCTGCGTGGGCCAGCTCTCCGCGTGGGCCAGCACTCTGCGTGGGCCAGCTCTCCGCGTGGTCCAGCTTGTCTTTCACCAGGAGGCCCCGGGCATCAAACCCTGGACCTCCTATATGGTAGACGGGAGCCCAATTGCTTGAGCCACATCCATTTCCCAGAAAGTTTCCCCTTTTAACCACATTCACATCTGTAATTCAGTGCTGTTAATTACATTCACCATGTTGTGTGTCATCTTTTACAGTCAACCCAGACAGAAAGTTTGTAAAAATTAAGAATTAAGTTCCTTTCTTCACCCCAACCAGTCCCTGGTAGCCTATGTTCTAGATTCTGACTCTACGAGTTTGCTTATTCTAGTTATCTCATATCTATACTATCATCTTTACTTTTAAGTGTACTAGAAATTTTCCATAATAAAAAGTTAAAAGCAAAAACAACCTGGAGGACATTATGTTGAGTGAAGCAAGCCAGACCCAAAAGGACAGATACTGCATGAATACGTTACTATGAACCAAATATATTGTGTAACATATCGTTTGATTAAAAAAAAAATTATATGTATCCATTATATTTAATTGAGAAATGTATATATTTATTCATCTGTGTTTACTTTTTAGTTTTTAATTGTTTATATTTTCAATTATTAAATATACAAAATAAAGTTAAAAAAAAAAGCAAAAACAAAGGGAGAGTTCCAGAGCTAGACTGCCTGCCTTCAAACTCTGGCTCTGACACATCCTACCACTGGCAAGTCACGTTCCCTCTGTGTGCCTCAGTTTCTGCATCTGTAAATGGGGGATGGCAACCTCTACCTGATAAGGTTGTCGTGAATGTTATGAGAGGAAGCACCCAGGAAGGGCCCTGGGTGTCACTCAGAACATGTTAGCTCTGAGTATTGCAATTAGACAACAGTTGAGTGTTTTCATGATTTTTCTTCCTTTTCACTTGAGCAAATCTGGACTCCTGGCTTTTTTTGTCCTCTTTTTGTTATGGTAAAATATTTATAACTTAAAATGTATCATTTAAACCATTTTAAAAATTAAAACTTTAAGATATGATTCACATACCATACAGTTTACCTATTTAAAGTGAACAGTTTGATGATTTTTAGTCTATTCACAGATGTGTGCATCCGTCACCACCATCAGTTTTAGAGCATTTTCATCACCCCTGGGAAAGCCCCTCCCCTGAGCAGTCACTCCCCATTCCCTCCTCCAAGCTCTGGACAACCACGAACCAACTTCCTGTCTCTATGGTGTTGCCTGTTCTGGATATTTCATATAAACGGAATCATAGAATATGTGGCCTTTTGTGTCTGGCTTCTTTCACTGGACGTGATGTTTTTGAGGTTCATCCATGTTTTAGCATCTATCATTGCTTCATTCCTTTTTAAGCCTGCATAATATTCTGTTTTATTTATTCATTCATGGGTTGATGGACATTTGAATTGTTTGCACTAGTTTTCTTTTTTTAATTTTTAATTTGAAATACTTTCAAGCTTACAGGGCAGTGATAAAAAACAATACAATCCCCAGAGTACTCCAACATAGCCTTATCATTTTCATCATTTTTAAATGTTCCATCCAGTGGTACATACAATGATATGTAACCATCACCACTATTTTCAGATGTTTTTCATCATCCCAAACAGAAACTCCACACCCAGTAAGAAATAACTCCCCATTCCTCCCTCTCCCCAGCCCCTGGAAACCTCTATTTACTTTTTTTTTTTTAAAGATTTATTTATTTATTTATTTATCCCCCCCTTGCTGCTTGTGCTCGCTGTGTCCATTCACTGTGTGTCTTCTCCGTGTCTGCTTATCTTCCCCTTGCTGTGAGGTTCCGCTGCATCAGCCCACCGCACCGCGTGGGCCGACCGGCCTGCCCTCACAAGGAGGCGCCAGGAAGCGAACCCGGGGCCTCTCATATGGTAAACGGGGGCTCTATCCATTGAGCCACACCCGCTTCCCTATTTACTTTCTGTCTCTATGAATTTGCTCTTCTATATTTTTCTTATAAATGGAATCATACAGTATTTGTCCTTTTGTGTCTGGCTTATGTCCCTCTACATGACGTCTTTAAGGTTCATCCACGTTGTAGCATGGATCAGCACTGCCTTCCTTTTTATGGCTTAATAATATTCTAGTGTATGGATGGACCACATTTTGTCTGCCCATTCACCTTCATGGACATTCAGGTTGTTTCTGCCTTTTGGCTCTTGTGAATAATGCTGCTATGAACACGGGTACCCAAGTATCTCTTTGAGTCCCTGTTTTCAATTTGTTCGGGAATACACAAATTGCTAAGTGAGCTTCCAGCTTTTAGGGGATAAACACAAAGCACCTGTTGCTTTTTTAAACACAGTTTTATTGAGATATAATTCACATACCACACAATTCACCTATTCAGAGTGGGTACATTCAGTACATTCACAGACTGTACAAGCATCACCACAGTCAGTCTGAGAACATTTCCACAAAACTGGGCGCCTGCTTGGTGTGTGTGGGGGGGTGTCTGAGCCTTCTCGTGACTTCTCTTATGGCAGAAGGGCTGGCCCGGTGGGCTGAGCCGGGGAAGGTCTTTGGCGGCACCGCTGCGCGGGTGGCTGGCCTGGGCACTTCCCACGTGCTGCCAGGTGGAAAATGCATCTTTTGAGAAAGGTACCACAGACCGCAGGGTGACTGCCTCTAGATGATCGATGATAACCCGCCAAGATTTATTTTCTTCTTTTTTTCTCAAGAGAGAGAGGAAAGTGATCATGACAGATGGGGCAGGAGCTCCAAGGTGGCGTCTAATGGAGGCCCCTGGAATAGGGCAGCGAAGGAGAGGGACGGCGCTGGGGAGCCAGTGGTGCCGTTTATCCCAGTGGAGACGATGGGGGGGGGCAGGCAGGGAAAGGGGGGAAATCCTGCAATCCCCATTCTCACAAAAGTGCCGAGACTGGAGTGAGATTTGGGAAACCTTTGGGGTCAGACTGAAAAGGATCAAAGCCTAGCTTCTCCCTTCTGGGTCACATGACCTTGAGTATGTCCCCCTGAGTCTGGGTCTCCTGGTATAAAATGGGCGGGGGGGGAACCTGCCTCCAAGGGTCTTGCTGGGGAGGTCCCGGGGCTTGGGGTGATGAGGAGTAATTGCCCGTGCCCCTGGGGAAACTCCAGTCCCGAGAGAACCTGCTAACCTGGGTGGGAGGCAGTGGAAAGACCCTGGGGAAAAGGGCTGAAATGGGGAACAAAGGTGTGGGGTTTTCCAGGCTACGGGGAGAAGGGCAAGGGGAACTCACAATCACCTCCTTGTGGAGCCCTCCACGCCCTCCCCATGGCCTTGAGGCCGGCCCGCCCCTCAGCCCTCTTCTCCCCCCACTGGGCCTCCTCCCCAGCCACACCGCCCTCGGTTCCCATCCCAACCCCTAGCGCGGGCCGCGCCCCTCACCCGGAGGGCTCCTTCCGCCACCTGCTTTGCAGTCTTTGGGTCTCAGCTCGGCATCCCCAGAGGCTCCCACCGTGACCCACCCTGTCCCCACTCACCCAGTTAGTCTCCATCTCGCCACCCGCCAGAGCCCTTGTCCCTCTCGGAAATTACATTACACGATTTGTTTATTAACTTGCTCTCCACTTCGCCGCCTCCCCCTAGGAGGGTAAGAATCTTGTCTTGTTCGTGGCTTTATCCCCAGGACTTTGCAAACAGTTGGTGCTCAATAAATGCAGACTCAATAAGTGGCTGAGCGGCTGGGGCATCCTGGGACATCTCACAGGAGATGCTCCCTGCGTGGAGGGCCACTCAGCACCCCCAGGGCTGAGCGTGAATCTAAGTTCTTCTCCCAAAGATGCTGTATTAGCCAGGGCTCTCTAGGGAAAGAGCTGACAGACAGAGAGTGAGTGCAAATATTAGGAGTTTTTTTAATAGGCATTGGCTTCTGCGATTGTGGGGATTGGCAAGTCCGAACTCTGCAAGGCAAGCTTCACTCTGGGAACTCCCAAGAAGGTTTTCGATGAATTCCCCAGGAGAAGCTGAAGCAGAGAGGGAAATTCTCCCTTCTGTCTGCTGAAATCATCACTTCTCCTTTGAAGGCTTCACCCGATGTCTCTCTCTGTTGAGGGCCGCCTCCTTGGTTGATTGTAGATGTCGTCAGCCATAGATGCAATCAACTTCCTGATGTGTTAAGTCCATGAAATGTCCTCACAGTGACAAGCAGGCCAGCGCTGGCTTGACCAGACAGCTGGACCTTCACCTGGCTACGTTGCCATCACAGCTGCCATTGGGGTCTTCTGCCTGTTTCCAGGAGGGGGATTGTTACCGCTGGCATGTGTTCTCAGCACCCCTGCGTGTCGTCCCCCCCTGCCAGCTCAGGACTCTGTCGAGGGGACTCTCTGCTGGTTGGTGGGCCGATGGGTGACCAGGGGCTCGGGTGGGGGCTTACCAGGCCCTGCTCCTGGGATTCTACCCCTCCCTGCTGGCCTGGCCCTGGCTTGGGGAGGAAACTGGGCCTCCCCCATGGTTCCTCCTCTTTCCTTTTCCTGAACACCCAGTCCATAGGCTCAGTCTGTGGGTTCTTTGCTAAAAATCCTTCTGAATCCGTTTGCATCTCTCCATCCCTGCCCCAATCCAGAGGCTGATGTTTCTGAAGGAACCTCCTCTCTCCTCTCCCAGCTGCCACCCGCCCCTCCTGTCTGTCTGCCACCCTTCAGTGATAGGGAGCTGTTTAAATTACAGTCTGGTTCCCATCAATGTACTCCAGCCCCCAGCCACCGCCCTGCTGCCCTAAACTCTGCCTCCCACCTTCCTCCTGGGCATTCCCTGGCCCCTGGGCCTTTGCACTTGCCATTCCCTCTGCCAGAAAGATCTTTCAGCTTTCAGATCAGGCCTCAGATGTCACTTCTTCCAGGAAACCTCCCCAGACCCCCAGCCAGATTAGCCCCATGCTACACGTCCCACAGCTCCGTGTCTGCCTTCAGGGACCATGTCCTCCATGTCCAGCAATTACGCAATTCCTTGTTTAACATCTGCCTTCTCCTTATACTGCAAATGCCCTAGGGGCTGGAACCCTCTCTTCCTCCTCGCCTTACCTTAGCACTGCACCTAGTGACTCAGCAGCTCCAATAAATGGTTGTTAAAGGAAGGAAGGAGAGGCAGGGGGTTCAGTGCACTCAGCCAGACTGGGCTGTGAATACGTTTTTTTTCTTTTTAAGATTTATTTTATTTATTTATTTCTCCCCCACCCTTGTTGTTTGTGCTTGCTGCCTGCTCTCTGTGTCTGTTTGTTGTGTGCTCGTCGTCTTTTTTCAGAAGGCACTGGGAACTGAACCCGGGACCTCTCATGTGGGAAGGAGGCACCCAATTGCTTGAGCCACCTCTGTTCCCTGCTTGTTGTGTCTCTCGTGTTTCCTTGTTGTGCCTCTTCATTGCGTCATCTCGTTGCATCATCTTGTGTCAGCTCGCTGTGTCAGTCCATCGTGTCAGCTCACTGTCTTGCTCATCTTCTTTAGGAGGCACCAGTAACCAAACCCGGGGCCTCCCTTGTGGTATACGGGCACCCAACTGCTTGAGCCACATCCACGTCCCTGAATACTGTTTTGTGTGACCTTGGGCAAGTCACATAACCTCCTTGAGTTTCAGTTTCTCCCTACGCAGAATCGGGTTGGCCTCCACCTCCTGGGGTCCTCGTAATGAGTGTGCACAGAGGGCCCAGCCCCATACTGGTGCATAGTAGGTGCTCAACAATTGTTAGGTCCCTCCTGCCTCTTAGGGAAGGGGCACCTCCTGAGGCAGCAGGGGTGGGTTCTGGGATGGAGGGGACAGGACTGGGGTGGGAGACATGCTGCAGACTGGAGCTGAGCTGCAGAGCCTGGGTCTGGAGCTGCTGGGGCTGCATGCCCTGCCCTGCTCCCCATCTCCTCCACGCACAGGAGCTGGGGCTGGCCTGGGCGGGCAGCCTTCACCACCTGCCCGCCACTCAGGGCCTTCTTCTGCCTGCCCGGGCACCTCCGTGTGGGTCTCCGTAAGGGAAACCTTTCTGGGAAGCCAAACCCCAGCTCTGCCAGGTCAGGGCCTGCTCCTGGAGGGCCGGTTCTGGCCTCAGCCAAGTCGGGGAAGGGCTGTGACTTGCCACGCTTAGTCCTGGTGGAAGTGGCTGGGCCAGACTGCTGAAAACAAACCTGCCCCGACTACATGCAATTCCCTGCAATTCCCTGGGGCAGACCTGAGAAGCCTCTGACACCAGCCAGTGCCCCAGTCTGGCTGCAGAGTGGCCCAGGGGCCCCAGCTTCTCCCGGGACTTTCCACTGTAAGTACCATGAACACAAGGGCATGACGGTTTCTATCACTAGTGCAACTTGCCAACATAGTAGGTGCCTAATAAACAGCTGTTGCCTGAATAATTAGCTTTAACCAGCTTTTGTGGGGGCAGGGGTGGCCTACTGGCTTATGAGAAGCTCTTTTTGCAGTTAAGGCATCGGATCTGGCTTCTCGAGGGTTCCCGCTATCTCCATATCCCCAGCAGGGCCTGGGACACAATCACTGAGAGAGGAAGTGGTAACAATAGCAGCTGCTATGATCAGGCCCACTAGGGGACACTCATGCCTCTCCTGTACATGATTTCTAGTTCTTTCTGCAGGATAGGGCCAGTTATCCTAATTACAGATAAGGAAATTGAGGTCAGAGAAGGCAACCAACCTGCCCAAGGCCGCAGAGCTGGGCCCAGAGGCCCTTGTCCCACCAACCTCGGTGTCAAGGGGAAATGGGGAGCGGGGGAAGTGTCTATCTTACACCTGCATTTTGACATCTTGGTGAGGCCGTGGTTTCTCCTGCTCTCCCGGGGCCAGGGGACTGGATTCTGGAGGCCTGAGGAAGGGAAGGGAAATCGCTTTGAAGCAGGTGTGTAAGGAGGAAGGCCGCACAGCCGGGTCTGCCGAGGCTCAAGTCCTGCCAGGTGCTGGCTTAGCGCCCTCGGGGAGGTTACTCCTCCACCTTGAGTCTCGGTTTCCTCATCTGTACAGTGGGGGGAATTCCATCGGCTCCATGGAGTTGTCAGGGGTTAAATGGGTTAACACATGCAGAGTGCTTGGTGGGTGCACAGTAAATGCCAGTTAGTGTTTTCATGCCGGGGCCGGGGCAAACGTGGGCAGCATTTTGCAAACCTTATCTCATGTGATCCTTATGGCCAACCAGGGTGGCAGCTGTTCTCACTTCCATTTTAAAGACGAGGAAACTGAGGGTCACAAAGAGCTGAAGTGTAGGATCTCACAGGCAGTACAGGGGAGGACCAGAATTTGAACTCAAAATCTAGTAGCAATTTCTAGTACACCCAAGAGTCCCAGATGAATTTCCTGTCTCCCTGTCCCCTGAGTAAACTTGTCACCTTACAAAAGGACTCCTAAGGTTATATGGCCAATCCCTACCTCACACCATATACAAAAACCAGCTCCAGGTTGATTAAGGACTTATGTGCCAAAAACAAACAAACAAAAAAACCCTTTAAGATCCTTAGCAGAAATTATAGGTAAATATCTTTTAGACCTTAATGTGGGGAAAGATGATAGATTATGAGCTCAAACATCAAAAATAAAGCTTCAAAACCCTTGGTAGGAAACACAGGCAAATAAAATTTAGGCCTTGAGGTTGGGAAAGACGTTTAGCACCACTAACCATGGAGATGCCACTCAAAGTCTCAAATGGCAAAAATGTAAAAAGCCAACAATACCAAGTGTCAGGGCGGATGCGGCTTGTGTATGTGGCTGGCAGGAGGGTAGATAGGCACCACCACCTTGGAAAGCAGTTGCTATTATCTACTGAAATTCATTCATTCATGTGTCCTAGAGTCCTAGCAATTCCACTCCTAGTAAATGCCCCGGAGAAGCTCCTGCCCACGTGAACCAAAAGCCACTTACAAAATGTTCAAACAGCACTTTACCTTAGCAGACACCCAGAAACCACCCAGGTGCTCATCCACAGGAGAGTGGTGACCAATGGTGGCATGGTCACCTCATGGAATATTACGCAGTGGTGAAAACAAGGGGACTCTGATATGGATAAATCTTCACAATATCCTATTACATGAAAAAATTACATGCCAGAAGATTCATACAGCTTGATGCCCTTTTCATTTGTTTGATTCCCTTTTAATAAAGTCAATAGGAAGAAACTAAAATTTCAAATACCCCAGGTATTTGAAAGGATGTAGGTGTAATAAACTGTACAAAAAGAGAAAGAGGGAATGATGAAAACAGATTGAAGGCGAAGGGGACTCTAGGCACGGATGGGAGAAAGAGGGACCTCCCGTTTGGATGTAGGTCCTTGTTAGGGGTCTGACTTTTGTTTTGGTTGATGGGTTATCAGATGCACACTACGTGATTAAATCAGGTATAGAAAATTTACAATAAAAGTAGGTCATGCAAGGGCCAATAAAGAGATTATGTCACGACCCGAGGATTCTGTGTTCCTGAGTGCATTTGTTTCCTAGAGCTGCCGGCACGGAGTCCCACACACAAGGCAGCTTCAAACAACGGAAGTGCATTGTCCTGCAGTTCTGGAAGCCAGAAGTCTACATCAAGGTGCCGCCTGAAGGCTCTAGGGAAGAGTCCTTCCTTACCTCTTCCAGCTTCTGGTGGTGGCGGCAATCCTCGACCTTCCACGGGTCTTCACGTGGCTGTCTTCTGTGTCTCTGCATGCCCCACTGTCCCTCTTCTTATAAGGACACCAGTCCTATTGGATGTAGGGACCACCTTGATTCAGTGTGACCTCATCCTAACTTGATCACATCTGCAAAAACTCTATTTCCAAATAAGGTCACATCCATGGGTACCAGGGGTTAGGGCTTGAACATGCCTTTTGAGAACAATTCATAACACTGAGATTCTTAAAAACTTACACATAAAAATAAGTGGTTCCCTGCCCAGTGCGGAGCTCAGAGTTCACTGCTTCCCCGACTGTGAGCTTCTCCGGTGCCAGGACTGGGCTGGTCCACGCAGGCACTGCTCAGAGGTCTCTGCCCTCCGCCTGCCTGTGCTCCCATCCCTCTTTCTGTCCCCGTTTTTCTTTCTCCATGGCTCTGATACTGTGCGACAGGCCAGATAGTGAACTTGCCTCCAGGAGAATGCGATGCCAGGAGAGCTGCGCTTTGCCTGCTTCTGTCTCACGGCTGTCTTCCCAGCACCTAGCACAGGGCTTGGCACACTGTCGGCGCTAATAAAGATTTGTTGAAGGAATGAATGAGGGAATGAATGCGTTAGTGAATGATGAGCCGCTCCACTGTGTGTCTGGGGCACAGGGTGGGCTGGAGGCAGGGAACACCCCTCCCTTCCTCTGCCCCTCAACACACTCTCACCGCAGCCCCCAGGGATGGATTTCAGAGCAGACCCAGGCCCCACCTCCACCCACGGTGACCCAGGGGCCGTGGGAGGTCTCTGTGGGGTGCCGGGGCCCTGAGCGGCCTCCTGGTCCATCTTGGCCTTGCCCCCACTTCAGCCATCTGTCTGCCTCCACCGCCACCTGCCATCTCCCCCAACCCTCTCCATAGTTACTCCCTTAAATTTTCACATGAACTCATTTTTTTTTCCCTAAATACATTTATTTTTTTTTGCTGTTACAATGTGATTTTATTAATCATATTTTAATATAACTCACCTGTCAGAACAGAACGTTAAACTCAGATTAGTCTGAATGACTAAAGATAATTTTAAGTGAGAAGTGGAATTCATGATGGTCACCTCTTATTTATTATGAACAATATTTTAATATAAAAATTTTATATTTAAAAATGCTATTTTAGGTAACTTTCCATTCTCTTTATAAATGTGTATTTGTATAGTTCTGTATATGATAATACATTTATTTTAAAAGGAATGGATGTCATCTGCTCCATGGGACCTAAGCCGCCTCTCAATCAGAAACAGAGAGGGCATCACCATCCCAAAATCCTCAAGACTGAGGAATGAACACACAGAAGTGGGGAATGCAACTGTGGACTAAAGTAGATTAAGATTATTAACATTATTCTAGCAGTGGAAGAACTAGTAACACTGATACAAAGCCAGTGGTCACCAGAGGTTCTGAGGGGAGGGAGAGGAATAGGTGGAACACGGGGCATTTTTGGGACATTGGAATTGTTGTGAACGACACTGCAATGACAGATATAGGCCATTATACATTTTGTCAAAACCTATAAAAATGTGCAGTGTAAAGGGTAAACTATAATGTAATAGTATTGACCATGGTTAGTGGCAATGCTTCAATACGTGCTCATCAACTGTAACAAACGTACCACACTAATGAAAGATGTTAACGTGGGAAAGTGTGGGAAGCGGGGTGAGGTACATGGGAATCCCCCTATATTTTTGATATAACATTTATGCAATCTAAAGCTTCTTTAAAAATAAAATAATACTTAAACAAGGAAAAAAAAATAAATGAAAAATAGCTGAAAAAAAAAAAAAAGGAATGGACGTGTCACTATCATAGATGGAAAAGCAATCCCTGAGCCATAGATAGAAGGTAACTAAAACATAAGTACCCAGAAAAGAAAACAATAAATTCTTAGCCCCAAAGTGTTGAGTGCCCAAGGCTCTGCACTCCCCTGGTCAGAAGCGGGCTGAGCTGGCTTAGAGATGCTGAAGCCAGGTCAGTAGCACATGAGACTCTCTCTCCTGGAATCCTGTGATTCAGAGCTGGGTGACACCCTCTCCGTGCCCCACCTAAAAGCATCCTGCAGAACTCCCTGGTGACTCAGGCATCTCTGCCCAAGCAGTTTTCATTTTGTTTTTAGACCTGGAGCACTTCCGGGGATGCCCGAGGAGCAGACGCTCCAGCTGGGGGCTGGAGGGAGCCTCCCCGAGGCTGGCTCCTCTCCCCAGAAGCCCTGTCCTTGTCCCAGACGCTCTAGCACCCCGACAGAAGCAGGCACGGGGCCAGGTTCGCCCGGGGCAGACCCAGCTGGGCCCCACAGGCCCAGGCAGCCGAGTGAGCTCATCCCTAGCCCTTCATTATCGATCTAGCTAATGCGCATCAGAGAACCTGCATCGGCCAGGGAGGACCCCTGGGACTCTGGGGGTGGGAGGCTCCACAGGCCAGATGTCACCACTGAGGGAGGTGGCAGGGGCCCAGAGAGAGGAAATGGGCTTGGGGGAGGGGAGCTATACTTCCTGCCTCTTTGCAGGGGTGCAAGCTGGGGCCTGAGCTGGGCCTGGGGCAGGCAGGCAGGCAGGGTCGGGGTTCAGCACGGACTCTGTAGCCTAACGCCTGTGGTCAAGTCCAGGCTTGGTGCTCACCACCCGTGGGACCTTCGGCAAATGACTCATCCCCTCCTGCCAGCTATCAGCATCACCTGGGGGCTTGGTAGAAACGCAGACTTTCAGGCCCCACCCCAGACTTCCTGAGTCAGAGCTGCATTTTATTAAGACCCCCAGGTGACTGCCATGCATATTTAAGTCTGAGGACCACTGGGCCTCTCTGTGCCCCAGTTTCCTCATCTGTAAAATGGGAATTAAATCACTTTATGCATAGGTAGTGCTGTGAACAGTGCCAGCACGTGATAACTGCAGCCGAGTGCCTGCTGCTGTTATTATCCTGGTTACTATTACTGTTATTATTATTGAAGCAACTGCCTCTGAGCAAGAGGATGCCTGGGCCCAGGTGGGTTCCACCCAGCCCCTCTCAGCGCCCCCCCGGAGGTGGGCTTAATGAGACCCGATGTGGAGAAAGAAGCCTGAGGGTCAGAGAAGATACAAGAACTTTTCAGCCCTTATTCCCGATGTTAACTGCAAGTGCCAAGCACTCGATGAGCTCACAACCCCTGAGATCGACCTGTTTTCCAGATGAGAAAACTGAGGCACAGAGAAGCAGTCTGATTTCCCAACGCCACCCAGCCAGGCAGGGCCGGATTTGAACATGGGCAGTCTTGACTTTCAATTTCTATGCCATGCTGTGTCTCCCCACCATTTTCCTCCCACCCCCAGTGTCTTGGCCTACCTGGGCATCCCTTTGCCAGCCCTGGCTCTGGGCTTCAGAGCCTGCCCCTCCCTGCCCCTCACCACTAATGAGGCCTTGGCCAGCCTGAGGCTGGGGCCACAGGCCGCAGGAACCAGCTCTGTGGGAAGAACCTGTTTCCTTCTGTTCAGGACTCCCAGGTGTGGCTAAGGGGCGGGACGTTTGAAGGCAGCTACTGTTCTGCCTCCAGGGTAGCCGGCCTGGAGCTGGGCTTCCTTCAGCCTCTCCGTCCCCTATGGCCTGGCCTCCTGGCTGGGTGGGTGCAACTGGGCCAAGCCCGCAGTTCTGCAGTCTGCTCATTCTTTCATTCAGCAGACATTCATCCAGCACCTCCTGTGTTCCAGGCACTGCTCGGGAGATTCAGTAGTGACTGCAACACACCCAAGTCCTGGGGAGAGACAGACAAAAAGGCAATCCTATACCCTGGAAATACACAATTTCACATGCAAGGAGAGAAAATAACAAAGAGAACCAATTCACTCTCCAGTCGGGAATCAGGATGGGCCCTCCCGAGGAAGGGGCATTTAAGCCCAGATTTAAAAAATGAACTGGAAGAGTGTTCCAGCTGGTGGGAAAAGCACAGCCAAAGGCCCGGGGGCAGGAAACGGCTTGGGGCTTTGGGAGCAGGAAAGAAAGACCAGAAAGGCCGAGAAGGGAGTGAGGGGGGCCTGGGAGGCAGATCTTCTCCTAGAGGCCTGTGCTCTGAGGCTGGGAGGCTGGGAAAGAAATCTCCAGGCCACAAGGCCCCCAGCAATAGGACGAGGGGCTCCGCCGGCACCCTCCCGCCTTCCAGGTGGACAAATGGAGGCTCTGCACTACCTGGTGCCTCCATTTCCTGGCGGGCAGGCCTGGCCTGCATCCCCGCACCCTGCCCAGCCGGCTGCGGTGCTCCCAGCCCTTTGGAGCCTTGGGTTCCTCATCTGTGAAATGGGAAGATTTTCCCTTCTGGGGTCGTTTTGATCAAGCACGTAGGGCGGTCAGTACGGGGCCTGGACTTGATGGGGGCCTAACCACAGATTATGTTAAAAGTAACCGGGGCTCCAGAGGTCACGGCGCTGCAGACGGCCCGCAGGAGCGAGAGCTCGGGGCGGGCAGGCGCCTGGGGTCCTGTGTCCAGGCGGCGCCCGCAGTGACTGGCGTAGCCCGCACGCAGGCGGTGTGCCAGCAGCGGGGAGCGGACCAAGGCGCGGCCGGCAGGATGAAGCCTGAACGCAGGAATTAACGACCTGAGCCCAGGGGTCCCGCCTTTCTCCCGCCCCTGCCCCGGGTTCCGCCGCTCCCGCTGCCGGCAGCCTGGAGGCCCTCGGCGGTGGGCCTCAGTTTCCCCCTCTGTGAGAGGGCGGGAAGAGGGCGGCCTGCGGGTGCTGGGGTGAGGCGCACGCAGGGAGGGCGCCCTGCGCGGGCCCCGCACCCACCCGCGCCCTCTGCCGGCGCCCGCCCCGCGCCCAGCCAGCTGCGCGCACCCCCGCCCGCCGGCCCGCCCAGCCCCGGGGCGCACGTGACCCCGCCCCAGCCGACCCCGCCCCGCCGTCCCTGCGCGGGCTCCCATTGGTCACGCCTGGCGGACCCCGCCCCCGGGAGGGCGGAGTCGGAGGCGCCCCCGCCCGCCGCTGCGCGGGGCTGCTGCGTCCGCACGGTGCGCGGCGGCCGGACCGGGCTGGCGGGCGGGCGGAGCCGGGCCCGCGGGGCTGCTGCGAGGCGATCGGGCCGGGCTGCGGGCGGCGCCATGGTGAGCGGGGCCGGCGGGGGCTTGGCAGCAGGGGAAGGGGCGGCCCCGACGGGCTGGGGGCGCGCGGGGTCGCCTTCGCCGCGGGCCGGGGTCCTGGCGGCGGGGGAGGGGCGGCCCTGGCGGGGGCGCGGCTGCGGGGGGAGGGTCTGTTCCGGGGGGCCGCGCCCGCGGGCGGGGGCTCTTTGTCCGCGGCGCTGCGGCGAGATCGGGACAAAGGAGGCAGCGGGGGGCGGAGGCCGCTTTGCGGGGAGCGGGTGTCCCTCCCCGCCAGCGCCTCGCCCCCCACCGCCCGCAGTTGCGCGCCCCGGGCTGGCCGCAGGACTCCCCGGGACACTTCGGGATTTTTCCAAATTCCCGGGGAGGCGGGGGTTTGGCCGCCCCCAGCTTGGTCGGGAGGGCTGGGGGGAGGGGGCCCGGACGGCGATTAGCGCTCGTTTCGCAGGTGGGGAAACTGAGGCCGGCGCAGAGTCAGGTGCGGGGTTCAGTCGGCACTGACTGCGCGGCGTGGGCTGGCCGGGTCTGGTGGTCCGCGGTGGACACCTTCCCCCGCGCAGGCCGACTTGGCTTGCCTCTCCAGCTGTTGTCCCTCTCCAGCTGTCGCCCCCTAGGCAGAGCCCCCTCCTCTCTCGAGCCCTGCTGTGCTCGTCGGGAGACCGGGGAGACGGCAGCGTCGCCTCGCAGGGTTAAATGAGAGGGTGCGTGGAGCGCGCATGGCACCGCGCCTGCACGGCGCGCGCTTGGCACGCGGGAGTTGCCCGCGTGCTTGTCATCTCTGTGCCCCCAGCATCCAGCCCTCCGCCGAGATCACGCAGCCGGTCTCTGTGGGGGTGAGAACTGGGGTTCACCTGTCCCCCGACTGCTCAGGCACGGGAGGGTGGGGTCAGGACTATGGCATTCTAGAATCGGGGTTCAAATCCGGAATCCAGGTTGCTTAGGGTTTGAATTCTTGCGCAGCCAGCCACTTTTGTGCTGTGTGACCTTGGGCAATTGACTTCATGTCTCTGAGCCACAGGTTCTTTATGTGCAAAGTGGGAATAGCTATACCTCACCTCTAGGGTGGTTTTGAGGCCGAAAGGAGGTGATTGGTGTGAAGCAGTCAGCTCCTTGTCTGGCAACTTTTGTCAGGCGTCTGCTGTTATTACCAAAGTTGTTTGGCCAGGTGGGGGGCGGCCCGTGAGAGTGACCAGTGGGTGGGTCCCAGGTGGGGCATGAGCCTGGGCTGCAGGAGGCCTTGGGTGACCTTGGGGCAGTCCCCTCGTCTCTGCAGGCCCAGCTTCCTCTTCTCTTGAAGGGGAACGGGCTTCTGGTGCGAGTTTCCTCTTCTGGAGGCAGGGGTGTGATGGCACCCAGGCAGCGTTCAGCATGTCAGCTTCCCGGCGCCCCCCACCCCGGTTCTTGGTCCTGGCTCTCCGAGGGCAGGTTCCTGAGGGATGGGTCCCTATGCCCCGTGGCTCAGTGCCTTCTCTCTGCATCGCTCTGCCTGCGTCCTGCGTGTGCCCTGCAGTGCCCTGCACTGCCCGCAACCCTGTTTTCCTGACCAGGTGCTAGAAGCATTTTGGTTTGTGAACCGGGGTGGCCTGAAGAGGCAGAGCTGGGTTTGCAGGCGTGCCTGGCTGACGGCTTTTTTGGGGGAGAACGTGGCTCAACCCCTGGGGCTAGTGATGAGAGCCCTGGCTGGGAAGGGGCTGGCCCCCTGGTCAGCAGGGCAGCCCCCTGGCCTCCCTTGAGGAGTCCCAAGGAAGTGGAGTCTGCAGGTTGGGGTCGCACATGTGCCCGGCTGAGCCGGGTGACACTCCTGATGTTCCCATTAAGTGAGAAGAAGGTGCCTGCATGTCCTTGGGGAAGGGGCTGTTTGTGGCATTGGGCCTGGGCCAGGCGCTGTGGCCTCCTGGTGGGCAGTCCTGGGGGAGGGTGTGTGACGGCTTGCTGTCCTCCTTGTTGGCACCCCAGGACAGTGTGCCCGGTGCCATGCACACCTGGTGGCCCCACAGCCCTTCCATTTTCATGTTTCCTATCCCGTCCTATCCTCTCCATGGCGGGATGGGTAGTGAGAGACTTGTTCCCATTTTGCATGTGGAGAAATTGAGGCCCGGAGGAGCAGCTTGCTCAGCTGGGTCACAAGGGCAAGTGGAGTGGTGAGGTGGGGAGAGGGAGGGGACTCGGGCCCTGTCTGGCACTGGCTCTTGGCCACACTGGGCCTCAAGCACCTGGAGTGGCAAGTGGAGGGGGTTAAAACTTAAGTTTCGGGGTCCCATGAAGAGGCTGGGGTCACTGGGGAAGACCTAGAGTAGAAGCCTCAGGCCTCTGAGGGAGAGCAGAGTGGTGGGAGACCCCCTGCCCTCAGTTTGCTGGTAGCCGAGGCTGGGCCTGTCCTTTGGACCTGTTGGTGGCCAGGTGAAAGCAGGCACAGCAGCCGGGGGTCTGATGGCCGTGTCCCACCGGCCCTGCCCCTGGGAGCCCTGGGCCAAGTCACCGCCCCCTGCCCCCTCTGAGCCTGGGGAACCGGGCAGAGCAAGGGGGTGGGGGCTAGGGGAGTGGTCGAGGGCAGGCAGACGTGCCCACCCGAGCTGGTCAGGGTGCTTGCCACTGCCGATCGTCTTGTGTAATCCAGGGGACACACATGGACTCCGCCAGAGACACAGTGT
The DNA here is from genome assembly GCA_029593785.1 of Cabassous unicinctus. Taxonomy (NCBI): domain Eukaryota; kingdom Metazoa; phylum Chordata; class Mammalia; order Cingulata; family Chlamyphoridae; genus Cabassous; species Cabassous unicinctus. Next base: position 4,587 of record JAQZBX010042308.1, on the reverse strand, counting down.
GTCCTGTGCTCCAGCTGATCGCCTGGGAGGGTGTTTGAGGGGCGCAGAGGGGGAGCCTCCGCTTGTGAGCTTGTTTTTCCAGGAATGGCAGAGAGGCAGGAGTGCAGGCACGCGGGGTGGGGGCAGGGGCTGTTGGGGGGGCGGGTTCCAGATCGCCTTGGGCTTTGAATGCCAGGCTTTGCCTTGACTGAAACCCAGCTCCGGCCAGAGAGATGCTCTGGAGGTGGTTGGAGGGGGGAGCATGGTGGTCCCCCACCCCCATGCTGGTCTAGAGACCACAGGCTCCTGGGGCGGGGGGGGGCACTTCCCAGGGCAGCCCCAGCCGGCCTGGCCGCTCCGCACATGGAAGACCCCCTCTCTTTGCTCTGCTTGGCCCCACTGCTGGTTCACATCCTACCCTGCTGCTTTCTAGCTCTTCTCTCTTGGGCAATTCAGTGAAAGTCTCAGCCTCAGTTTTCTCATCTCTAAAATGGGGGTGGAAACGGTGAGCAGAGTTAGCCGAAGGGCTGCGGGGAGGATTACATGACTGTACTGAATAAATGCGAAGAGTTTTGATGATTCGGAGGTGGTCCCAGTTGCCCACGTGCCATCCTTGGCCCCTGCCCAGTCCAGGGGGTCCTCCACTTCCTCCCCCAGAGCCCTGGCCTGGCCTGTGGGCTCCGTGGAGCAGGGTGAGGAGCTGCTGACCTGCAGGAAGCAGCTTGTCCCAGGGGTGCCCAGAGGAGGCCTGGTGGTGGTGCAGTAGGTGCTGGGATCCAGCCCAGGCCCTCCGGGCTCTGCTTCTGGGCTGCCTCCTCCTTGCCCTGCCTCCCAGCCGGCTTGGGAGCCAGCTGTCCCTCAGTGGGCTCAGGCCGGGGGACACAGCTACTCCCAGCTTCCTGGAGCCTGCTGGGGACAGACGTGGGGGGACCCCTGCCCAGGGGCCACAGAGTGGCCTGGGGGCTAGGGGGCTGTTTCAGGGTCTCCTCTCATCCATCACTAAATCCCTGGGCTGGGACTACTCAGCACACATTTATTGAGCACCTGCTGTGTTCCACCCTGTGATAGGGATGGGGGGTCAGCAGTGGGCGAGACAAACAGGACACTCCTCTTAAAGATGCAAAGTCCACTTTGGGGTCGGAGACAGCAGCCAGGCCCACACACTCCCTGAACCCAGAGAACGTCAGGCAGCACGGAAATCAGGAAAGAAAAGGAAGGTGACAGGGCGGTGGAGAGGGGCAGAGGGGCGACTGGGCCAGGGCAGTCTGGGAAGGTGTCCCCAAAGAGGCGCCCTCCCAGAAAGTCCTGAGTATAGGAAGGAGCCGGTCGTGCGACAGGCAGGGAAGAACATTCCAGGCGAGGGGACAGTAGGTGCAGAGGGAGGGGAGTGGAGGGGTGTGCAGAAGGCAGGGGGCAGGGAATTTGGAGTTTATTCTGATGCCCCGGAAGCCCTCTGAGGGTTCTGACAGTACATGATGTGATCAGCTTTTTGAAAGACCTCTTCTTCGGAAATACTCGCTGAGTGAATGAGGACTAAACGGATGAACTTCTCAGGAAATACTCGCTGAGTGAACGAGGAATAAACGCCTGCACTGCACACAGGGCTGAGCTGCCACCCTGGCTCTGCCCACTCCTCCAGCCTGGGATGGGGGGCAGCAGACAGGGCTTTGGGGTCACCAGTTCTCAAAGGTCCCTTTGAGCTGGGTCTGCCTGTGCCTGATTCCTCATTAGTCTTGGGACCACTGGTCTCCCCAGCCCTCCCTCCACGCTGCTGACTTCCCCCTGGACTCCTGGGTGCCATGTAGGCTTCTGAGCTAGCTTTGGAGTCCGGGCCAGGTCATTGTTTGAGTTCCTACTTCCTGCCCAGGAACCAGCCCCCAAACACGCACACTTCCCCTTCCAGATGGATTCTGATTTGCCTTCCTGTCCAGAAGCCGGGTGGGAAGGCAGGTGCCCAGCAGGCCCTCTACGTAGGCCAGTGGAGACAGGGAGGGAGGAGACAGGCGGCTCTTCTCCTGGCAGGAAGGGGGCTTGGGGGTCAGGATGAGTGGGCAGGACTGAGACGACACCAGGTGGCTCCCTGGAGGGTGAAGGGGGGTCCCCGGTCCAGTCTGGAGGCCTGAGAGGAGGCTCAGCGGCTGTGGGAGCCGCGAGCTGCCTTGGTCGTGGCAGGGGAGAGGCCAGGACGACCTGTGGCACCTGGGGCAGCACCTGGTCTGCTGGGGGAGGCGGGCGCCAATCAGATGGCCATGCTCCAGCACACAGAGTTGCGAACTGAGGCCGGTGCTCCGGAGAGAAGGCGCGAGTGCGTTCAGGAAGGCTCTCGCGGGGAAGCGGTGCTCCAGCTGGAGTTCACCCCGGCAGCCTTTGGCTACCTCCAAACTGTTAACGCCTTGGTCTGGGCAGTTCTTTGTGGCGGGGCCATCCGTGCATTGTAGGATGTTTGCAGCATCCCTGGCCTCCGCCCCCTGCAGTTGCAATAACCCAGTCTCCAGAGTTGCTTCTTGTTCCCTGGGGAGCACAGTCATCCCCGGTGGAGCATCCCTGCGTTCGGTCAAGGACAGAGGGAGCAGAGCATCCCAGGAGCAGAAGCAGCCTGGACCAAGCCTGGGTGTAGGGAGCGTGGAGGTGGGGGGTGGGGGGTGGAGGCGGTGGGGCCGCATCAGGCCCTGGCGTCACCACAAGGCCCTGGGCGCCACATGGGTGGTCCAGGGAGCCAGTTGAGCACGATGGTGGCAGCTTGGGCCTGGCAGGCTCAAGGGATAACTGCCCCTTCCTGCCCAGGGCCCCCCTGCAAAGGTGGGCTCAGGTGGCAGGGTGGCACACAGGGGTCTGCAGAGCTCTCCCAGGGCCGCTTCCTGGACATACTGGTGGCCCTGACTTAGCCGCCTTTGACCTTGAGGCAAACCTGGCGTCTGGGGAGACTCCCTGGCGAGGATAAGAATCATTTCTAATTAGGGCTGTTATTGCCCAAGGACAGAGCAGCGTGGATCCTCTTTGGAGAGGAAACCTTCCCATTCCAGTGCCGAGTTGATGTCAGTCTCCTAAACAAATTTAGTTCAGGCACCCACCCTTCCTGCATGCCGCCTGCGTGCCCGGCCCCTGCGGGGTGCGTCACCAGCTCTGCCTCGTCCTCAGAACCACCCTGGGTGCCCCGTTTGGGCGAGGTGGAAGGAATAAAGGAATACGTAAACGCTGGGTCTCGGGCCTCGGGGGAACCTGCTCATCTGCGCCTTCAGCACCCAAGGCGGCTACGGTGGCAAAGCTGCGACCTTGACGGCGGCTCCGGCCAGGCCATGGGAGGAGGGGCGGCTGCGGTGCTGGCTTCACAGACCTTAGGGTGTCCCGCAGCCAGGGGTCCCCTGGCCCTGGCCCCATTCGCAGGTGAGGATTCCGAGGCTCGGGTGGAGGGAGTTGCCTGCGGGTCCACGGCTGGGAAGTGGTGGGCCAGGTCCCCAGAGTTCCCGCGGGACCGCCAGGAACAGGCCTGGCTCCCTGCCCGCCCCCGCCGGGCCAGCTCCCGCTCTGCCGCCGTCCAGTCCCCAGCCTGCCGGCCCTGAGGCCTCGGCAGCCAGGCGCGCCCTTCCCCAGGGCTGGTCTGCTTGGCCGCAGGTCGCCGCATCCGCGTGGCTTCCCCGACCAGACCAGACCAGCGTCTGCCCCGCTGGACCAGCGTCTGTCCCGCCCCGTCCAGCGTCGTGGCTCCCTCCGTGCCTGGCGTGACATCCCCCATTTGTAGTGACGCTTTGGTGTACGGACTCGTTGCGGCCTGGCTTGCAGCCTAGATGCCAAGCTCTGTGAGTGCAGGAGCCGGCCTGCCTGCTCTCCCCTGCACCTCCCCAGTGCCGCTTCCTTTTCCTTGTGTGTCCCCCCCAGCCCCACAGCGTCCCTGCTGCCCAGAAATGTGTTGTGTACCGCCCCCACCCAAGCTGATTGCAGTTCCCTGGGGGGCAAAGGCTGTTGTCTGTTGCACCCTTTCATGGGTGTTCCGGAAGGACCCTGTCGACCGACCTACATCTGTTTGCAGGAGGGGCTGCTATCACCCCCCTGCTTTCAAATCCCTCAGCTCTGGTCATCACGAGCCCACTGGCTTCTTCGAGTCTCTGAGTCTTAACTGAACACTTGCTGTGTGTGGGGGCTTCCAGAACAGGCACCTGAAAGTGAGGTGGGGGCTGTCGCAGTGTCCGTCTCACTTGCACCCCGCGCTCCAGGGCTGGTAGCAGAAGCACTGGGCATTAAACGGAAGTAGGCTAGGGGTTGCTAAGAGAAAGCCAGTGACATCGGGGAGCAGAGAAACGGCCAAAGCCGGCCGGCCGGCCGCCCAGAGTGCCTTTCACCTGGGACAAGGGTGCAGCTGTTAGGCTGAAGAACTGATTAAAGATAGATCGCAGGGAAGGGCCACCTGGACCTTGTGATGGGTCGGGGTCCCCAGCCCGGTCCCCAGCTTAGCCTCACCCCTCTTTGTCTTTCAGGAGTCTCGTGTCCAGCCTGAGTCCCAGCCCCACTGAGCCGGCCACCCCAAGCACTTCCTGCCACAGAAGCCCCTCCCCAAGCGCTGACCATGTCTATTATGGACCACAGCCCCACCACGGGAGTGGTCACGGTCAT
>JAQZBX010042307.1:0-13741 GCA_029593785.1 Cabassous unicinctus | reverse complement strand
ATTCAGTTACTTTTGATGAGGTCGTTCCTCACAAGTTGCAAGACTCATTGGAGTTCTGAGGTTCGGAACCCCTTAAAAGGGATGGTCCCAAAGCTGCCAGTCGGAGCCTCACCCAGGAGGGGATGCTCTGCCTGGGACCGTTTTTCCAATCGGGATTTTGATCAGCCACAAAGGGGCCCCCCACCACATGAGAGTTCAAATGTTCAGTTTTCCCCCGATTTGGTGAGTGGTTGTATATACTTTCATTCTTTCCTATGTCTTTAATTAATTACTCTTCTTTTTTGTGATTGCTCAATTGTTATAATTATTAATATAACCTGAAACTCATTTGAATGACTAAATCTGTCTTTGCATAGCATTTAGAGTTTTTTGCCTCTTCCTTAGCAGAACAGGGTAGGAGGGAGGGTATGGCTATTGGGAAGGGGCAGAAACAAGGCTTCTAGGGTGCTGACAATATTCTGCTGCTTTTTCTGTGTCTTAGTTTGGGTTCTTCCCCAGAGCAGACCCTGAAACACGGGTTTGGATGCAGGTAATTTATTCGGGAGTTGATCACATGTTGTGGGTGAGGACACTGGGAAAGTGGGACAGGGTAGAGGATAAGCTAGGAAAGATTGCATTAATGAGCCAATTCAGCTTCGGGCAATGTAGGTTCAGTTCTGCTCCTGGGAATTCTCTGAGAAACCATATGGAGAGTACCTCAGTGTTGTCCCTTGGGAGGCTGGGGAAACTGAACCACTTAGAACCAGACTCTCATCCCACTGATGGCGTGAGGTTTGTCCCAAGGACAGTAGCCACCACGCCCTACATCAACAAGCTCCCGTGGTGCCAGAGAAGCCCTGAGGTGCTTGAAATCGAAAACGGTCAGTGAGGCAGGTATTGTCTACCTCAGCTGCAGGTGAACTCAGGTGGGCTGAGGGAGGCGGAGCAGAGCGTCGACACTGTCACAGCAGCCGGGGTGCTCACTGCCCGAAGGTGTGACCCTTGTGGAAATCCATCACACTGGACACCTGAGATTTATGTGCTTTTATGTATGTACACTCTGCTTCAATACAGGATGAAAGAGGTGTCATTCCAGATAAAGAGTAAAAACTGAGATACCTTACACTTAAGAGAAAAAACATGTCCTAACTGCTCTGCTTTGAGCTTCAAGGTGACCCCATCAGCTACTGCATATGACCAACAAGAATGTCTCAGAATTCCTGACGTGACAGCAAAGTTTTGTCCATATGGAGAATGGTGCTGGCCGTGAAGTTCAAGCCAGGCTTACACACAGAATCCTTCACTCCCTCCCTCATTCACTCATTCATTCCCCACATCCTGGCTGAACACAGAGTGAGTGAGGCACTGGGTGTGCAGCTGGTGATGAAACGGTGAGGCAGTTCTTCCCCTGCCTGCAAGGAGCTCACACACCAGTAAGAAAGACAGATAAGCTGCCACTTACATATGGCACAGAGAGTTAGGAAATAAAACAGCAGCATGTGTCGAGTTCTGTGAGCACAGACAGACACAATCAACTTAGTCCAGGAACTTGGGAACAGCTCCAAGAGACACTTGATGAATGAGGAAGCAGGGGAAGACGTTGGTAGAGAGGAAGCACATGTGAACATAGAAATGTGTGAGGCTGCGCGGTGTGCTCAGTAAATGAGCAACGGGTCCAGTGCGGCCAAAGCGTACATGGGGGCAGGGTATGTGGTGGGGAAATGAGAAACGAAGCTGAAATGGTAGGGAACACTTCAAATCGCACATTATTGGGAGCAGAGTTTATTCTGCAGGTAAGAAAGAACCCAGAAAAGGTTTTTAAGTGAGGAAATGACATAGGCAAACTAGTGCTTTAGAAAACTGGGACATTAAGTGAAGGATGAATTGGTGTGAGAAGGGACTGCAGACAACGAGGTCAGTTGAGAAGCTATTGAAATACCCAAGGGAGGATGATAAGGGCATGGATTAAAGAGCGTTTCGAGGTAATATCTCTATAAATGCTTAAGTCTCACCATTAAGTGTGTAGTCACAGCCCCAGACACGCTTGTAATGTGCTGTTCAAGCAATAGGCCCCTTTGACAGACAAGTAAGGGAGCTACAGCCTCTCTAGAAGCCTAAATACATCTACAGAAGTGGGGCAAGGCAAGGAAGCACGATTTAATCACACCGACGCAAAGTCCTTTAAGACAATAAAGGAGAAAATGATCAAATAAAGCAGTGGTGAGTGTGGAAGGAACCGATAAGGCTGTTTCCAGTGCCAAAGCAATTAAATTAGCAACAATAACAAATCAAGCCTCTGCGAGGGAAAAACCACTCGGTCCTGCCCGCCCCCCTTTTTAGAAAATGAGCATGAAATATAATTTATAGCAGACTGAAGTGTCAAAAAAGCACAGGCTCTGGCACAGAATTTTCAGAGAAGTCCAATTTGCTTATATGAAATGTGCAGACTAAACAACAAGAAATTATTAATCTCCTAGTGAAAACAAAGGTAAACTTTCAATAAATAAAGCTATCTTCTAGGAGAAAAATAACTTAGTAGATAAAGGAACTCTAAGGGGGTAGAAATAGTGATACTAAAAAAATCTATTCATAAGCATAAGAATACACACAGACACAAATAACTATTGACACATTTAGTAAGTATTTATTAAGCACCTATTATTTGCCAGGCACTGTTCTAGGGGCAGGGGTCCAGCAGTGAATGAAACAGATACAAACCCCTGCCCTCGTGGAACACGGACTCCTGTCCCCTTTACAATCAGCCCATTCCTTGCAGGTCCCTGCTTATACCCCTCAGTGGTGTCACGTCACGACTGCTCAGCATGCCCTACAAACTCGATCCGCCCAGAACCCTCTGTACGCACCCACCTCCTTGCTTCCTATACTGCTGCCAGTCTGGTCTCCTCTTGGTCTTCAGACACTCCGAGCTTGTTCCTGTTTTTTTTAGAGCTTTCTCTTTCCTTGGCTCTTGCCTCTGCCAGGAACAAACTTGCCCAGATAGTCACATGGATGGCACCCTAGGCCCTGCAGACTCAGCTTAAATGTGTCCTCAGACACACCTCTGAGACCACCTTCTTTACTGTCTTCAGAATACTTAACACTAAAACAATCTTAATTTATCTGTTTATTGTCCATCTCCCCTAAGCTCCATGGACCACGACTGCCACATCCACAGTGTATATGACAGTCCCATAAGTGCTCAACAAATGGTAGATGTTCAAAGGAAGTGCTGCTGAAATGATTTTGTGTGTGTGTGTGTGTGTGTGTGTGTGTGGCTTAGTGAGGACAGGTCACTTGACAAGTGGCACATCCATGAGAGTCTACAGAAAGATCAGCTCTTTCTACAAATTCACACCGATTGTGCTATGCCCATGTTTAGTAAGTTCTCAATAAGCAGCTGATGATAGGTGGCAGCAGAGATGGTTCTTGGGATGATTACAGAGACTAAATGGGTTTAATTGTACTGTAGCCTCAGGCCACAAGTCAGTACACAGGCCAACATCCTCACCAACCAATCTGCAACAGAAAGGCCAGAAAAAGTGGAAAAGTAAATTTCGTCCCGCTCCTGGATTTCAGCTGTGACTTGCCATGTACCTGTGTTTCACCTTCTACCTTCCCTAAGCATGAGGCGCTGCCGGCTACGCCCAGTAGTTTTCTGACAATGAAATGTGTAAAGCTATGCATGCCTGTGTTTGTTCATTTATTTTTCTGCTCATTTACAAAGATTTTTAGTGAGACCTCAAGTTTTATTTACACTCAAGAATCTTATACACATTGACAAAGCCAGAAAACTCGAGGCTGACTGTAATATGTTTAGGCATGCTGGTTTTGTTTCCAATTTGGTGGCAATCGGGGTTCAGGTAATGTTTATGTGGCCCTTTAGACCCAGCAATATTTAAAGCACAAATACTGCAAATCGTGTGCAAGCACAAGGTGGTGCAGTCTGAACTGGAAAGAACACTCCAGCACCTTTGACTGCAGAGTGGAGAGCTCAAGTGCACTGACTTTTCAACCAAGCTTTTTTCCTGTCGTCTCAGTCACTCAGACAGACAACCTCGGCTAAATAAATGATCCTGGCAGTTGACCTGTACTGCAATAAGTTTCTCAGAAAAGAAAAGGAAAAAAGACAGATACAAACTGCCCCTCAGCCTTTATATTTGTGATGGAAAAGAGAACTTCGGATGCTCTGAGAATGACTACAATTTGTACACACGAGTGAAAGCAGAAAATAAAAACGTAATATAAAAGGGCGATCAAAGGGCCATTCATTTTACATTAAAATATCAAGGGCAGCAGGAATAAATGAAATTACTCAGCTCAATTCTATAGAAACAGGGAAAAGACATTTGTGCCACAGACATAACCACCCCCATCTCTACCTTCCTCATAACTCAAACGGAAGAGTAGAAGAGTGGGAACCCCCCCACCCAGCCTGAAATCCCCCCCTACAGCTGGACACCGAGCCACGGCCCCAAAGAACAGTGCAAGAACTCCGGCCTGGAAGTAAAGGTGGCTGCGTGACCTTGCCTAAGTCACATTTCAGCTGAGCCTCAATTTTCCCAAATGTGGAACGAGAAGGTTGGAGATAAGCTCAATAGTTCCCGTTAATTTTAGCATTAGGATAGTTTGGGTTTTACAGCCTGCAGAAAAAAACATCTGCAGGGAGAAAAGCTTGAGACTTTTATTTTCTCCTTTCAATGAGAGTAAAACATGAAATATTAAATTCAGACTGAAAAGGACCAAATAGAAATTTGTCCTTCTTCCTGTTCCTAATTTTCCCAATAATATGTTTTAAATCTACATCCATATCATTCAGAACCTAAGCATATTTCTTCCTAATCTGTACCTTCTAAATTAGCTATTTTATGACATTTACATTTTAATAAGTTGGTATTTTCTTTCAGGAAGAGATGCTATCTGGTGGGAAAAAACAGGAAGATATCATTTATTCTCAGGAATTTGAGACTATAAATGTTTTGTCATGTTTATTTTCCACCTTTTGCTAAAATTTTAATTTTTAAATTAAACTTTTAATTTGGAGTTAATTATAGATGCATATACAGTTGTAAAATATAATATAGGCAGATCCTGTGTACCTTTTGCCCAGTTTCCCCCAGTGGTAACACACTGCCAAGCTATAATACAATATCACAACCAGGATGTGGATATGGATAAAGTTCCTTCGCCACAATGATCCATTGGGTTCCCTTTCAAATCCAAACCCTTCCTAACTCATCTCAACCACTCATCTGTTCTCCATTTCTATAACTTAGTCTATTTCAAGAATGTTATGTAAACAGAATCAAGCATGCGGGGGAGATCACAGGCGTACCTAGCCACCATCTCTCAGCTATCAGGGTAGGCACTCTCAGGGGCAGGGTCCCTCCCCGTGGTGTTGTATAAATTCTCAACACCCAGCACGGATTTGTCTCTCCCCTCTGACTAGAATGGGGCGTGCAAAGCTGCCATCCACAGACCCTTACCCAAGCAGCTGGCATCCCTGGGAGACGGACAATGATGGGATCACTTCCCCTGCTCTTTTGGACCCTTTGTACTGTGTAGGTAATAAAGTGGTCTTTGTTGTAAGTTTCTGTTGTGCCTGAGCCTGTGTTCCCATGACACACCTTATAGCAACTTGCTCCACAAACAGCATGCAACTTTAGGGAATTACATTTTCTTTTCACTCACCACAACTCTCTGGAAATTCATGCAAATTGTTGCACGTATCAACAGTCTATTCTTTTTCATAGCGGATTAGTATTTCATGGTATGTATGTACAGTTTGTCTAACTGTTCACCAACTAAAGAACATCTAGATTATTTTCAGTTTGGGGCAATTTCAGATAACAATTCTATAAACATTCGTGCACAGATTTTTGTGTGAACATATGTTTTCATTTCTCTCTGATATATGTCCAAGACTGAAATTTCTGGTTATATTGTTATTGCATGTTTAATTTGTTAAGAAACTGCCAGTTTTCCAGAGTGGCTATACCATTCTAAATTCCCACCAGCAATGTATGAGAGATCCAGTGTCTCTGCATCCTTGTCAGTACTTGGTGTTATCACTATTTTTTTACTCTAGTCGTTCTGATAGGTTTATCTTGATATCTCATTGTGGTTTTAATTTTCATTTCTCTAATGGCTACTGACATTGAACATCTTTTCATGTGTTTATTTGCTATCCGTATACCTTCTTCAATGAAATGTCTGTTCATGTTTTTTGCCCATTTTCTAATTGGATTGAACTGTATTGTTGAGTTGTAAGAGTTCTTTATATATTCTAGATACTAGTCCTTTGTATCAGTTATGTGGTTTGTAAATATTTTCTCTCAGTCTGCAGCTTTTCTGGTCATCCTCTTACCAGGGTGTTTCACCAAGCAAAAGTCTTAACTTTTGAGGAGATTCAATTTATCGTGCTTTTTTGTATCTTTGCCTAGTCCTAAATACTGAAGATTTTCACTCATTTTTATTCTAAAAGTTTTATAGTTTTGCATTTTACATTTAAGTCCATGATCATTTTGAGTTAATTTTTGTGAGATTTAGGTCAATTAGATCAATGTGGTTTGATGACACCACAAAAGCTTTTAGCTGAACAAGGAAACTGATGGATCATAGTTCAGGGAGAAACTAAATTCAATCATAAAGGAATTTGGAAGACACTTTGTCCTGAATTTGGACAGGATTTTGAAGGCTTTGCATGATATACTATAGCAAGTATCACTGAAACTATGACAAACGTCTCCCAGATCCTAGAAATAAGAGACTCTTAGATTCTTTGAATTGTTGGATTTGATAAACTTAGCATTGAAATAGTTACTGAAATGAAAGAGCAGGAAATTGTTGAAGATAAAAAAAATTTACGTATGTAAAATATATATCAGCTAAGATATACCTTTCCAATATTACCCTAGGTATAAATGCACATAAAATAAACAATGTCAGTGTTTAAGAAAGTAGTTCTCCCTGTCTCTATTACAATTTGTTTATTTCCTTCACAGAAACTTTCATTCTCTGACATTATCTCATTTGTTTATATACTTCCCTGCATAATCTCTATCTTCCCCTTAAATATGTAAGCTCTCTGAGGACAGACACATCGTCATATTCAGCATTGTATCCACAAGAAACACTAAATAGACAAACCATTGAAGAGATCAATGAAAGATGTATGTGGTAAAATTTGAATGCAGTAAAAAGTTTCTTAATATAACAAAGAAGAATGCATAACAGGAAATAAGCATCTTAATACAAACTTGCCAGTATTTTAGGAAGCCTCAAATAACATATGCAAAAAATCACCCAGATAATAAATATACTGTTCCTTATAAATTAAATACTTGATAACATATAGTTAATATCCACTTATAAAAGCACATATTTCAGTTTAACTTATTTTAAAATCAATGTTGATACTGTATGAAATGGGCTTCTAGGAACTTAGAGTATACATATATTGTATCTATCAGAAATAAAGATTCAGTTTGCAATTGTGTGACTTAAAACTATTCAGTTGCACGTGCTTTGGGTGTAAGGTCCAAGAAACCACCACCTACTACAAGGTCTTGAAGATGTTTCCCTACATTTTCTTCTAGTAGTTTTATGGTCCTGGCTTTTATATTTAGATCTTTGATCCATTTTGAGTTGATTCTTGTATAGGGGGTGAGACAGGGGTCCTCTTTCATTCTTTTGGTTACAGATATCCAGTTCTCCCAGCACCATTTGTTGAAGAAACTGTTTTTTCCCATTAGCGTGGGCTTGGTAGGTTTGTCAAAAACCAGTTGACTGTATAGGTGAGGGTATATTTCTGGGTTCTCAATTCTATTCCACTGATCGATGTGTCTATCTTTATGCCAGTACCATGCTGTTTTGACCACTGTAGCTTTGTAATATGTTTCAAGGTCAGGCAGTGAAATTCCTCCCACATTGCTCTTCTTTTTTAGGATGCTTTTGGCTATTCAGGTGCACTTACCCTTCCCAAAGCACGTGCAACAAAAGGAAAAATAGATAAATGGGACCTCCTCAAAATTAAACACTTTTGAACCTCACAGGACTTTGTCAGAGGGTGAAAAGGCAGCCAACTCAATGGGAAAAAATTTTTGGAAATGACATCTCTGATAAGGGTTTAATATCCAGGATATATTAAGAGATGTTACAACTCAACAATAAAAAGACAACTGACTCAATTAAAAAATGGGCGAAAGACTTGAATAGACATTTCTCCAAAGAAGAAATACAAATGGCAAATAACACATAAAGAAATGCTCAACATCACTCATGATTAGGGGAATGCAAATCAAAACTACAATGAGATATCATTTTACACCTATCAGAATGGCCACTATTAAAAAGACAGAGAACTACAAGTGTTGGAGAGGATGTGGAGATATAGGAACACTTCTTCACTGTTGGTGGGAATGCAGAATGGTACAACCACTATGGAGGACTGTTTGGCAGCTCCTAAAGAAGTTGAATATAGACTTGCCACGTGACCCTGCAATACCACTACTGGGTATATACCCAGAGGAACTGAGAGTAGTGACACGAACAGATATCTGCACACCAATGTTCATAGCAACATTATTCACCATTGCCAAAAGCTGGAAACAACCCAGGTGTCCATCAACAGATGAATGGATAAACAAACTGTGGTCTATTCACACAATGGAATATTATGCAGCTGTATAAAGAAATGAAGTCATAAAGCATATGGCAACATGGATGAACCTGGAGGACATTATGTTGAGTGAAGCAAGCCAAACACAAAAGGTCAAATACTGTATGAATGCATTACTATGAACCAAATATATTGTGTAACATATTGTTGGATAAAAAAAAAAAAATTTATATGTATCCATTACATTTGAGAAATGTATATATTTATTCATCTGTGTTTACTTTTTAGTTTTTAATTGTTCATATTTTCAACTATTAAATGTACAAAGTAAAGTCAAAAAATAAATTAAATAAATAAATAACTATTCAGGAGTCACAGAGGTTTTAAAGTAGGTTTTAAATTAAATTTGTCCTGCTTTTCAAGTAGTATGAACCATAATTAAAAGTTATACATTTTTCATAGCCATCATTGGAATGTATACATAAAAGTATATCAGATATGTGTGTGCATGTATAAACATTTATCCGTTCCCCATTATTAGACTTTTAAAAATTATTTTTAATAAACAATTTTTAATAGTTTACCTATTAAAATAATGCTGCTGTAAATATTTTAATGCCTTAAGATTTTCCCTGTATTTTTCATTTGGCCTAACCTTAGTTTAGGTCCTTAGGAGCTAAATTACTAGGTCATACATTATCAACATCATTAAAGTTTTTTTCCTCATAAGAATTAATTTATTTATTAAAGTCAGTTGTCCAAGAAATTTTTCAGGACTTATTGGTGAGAGGTGGTTTCCAAATCTTAGATTAATGTACTTCTAATAGTATGTCAATACTTCTGGAAGATACTATATTTTGAATTTAAAAATCTACAATCAACTTTTATATAGCATAAAAACATTTTTGTAGGACTGTTATTTAAGATATGCATTAAGTTATTGTAGCAGTTTGGCAGTTTGATATAGTTATGAATTCCAAAAATAGATATTGGATTATGCTTGTAAACTGGTCTGTTCATCTGGGCATGACTAAGTTATGATTAGGGCTTTGACTGGGCCATGCCCCTTGGTGGGTGGGGTCTCAAAGATAAAAGACATGGCAAAGGGCAGAGGTGAAGTCTTTTGATACTGGAGTTCTGTTGCTGAGTGTTAATGCTGGAGCCCGGGAGGCGAGCACACAGAGGACCTTTGTCGTGAGGGAGGAGAGAAGGCTCCGGGAAAGAGACGAGCCATTCACCTGACAGTTCACAGCTGGCCTTGTGGAGAGAGGCAAAGCCTAGAGAGCCTCAGAGTCTACAGCTGACCTTGTGGAGGAAACAGAGGCACTGAGCCTGGAGAGAAACGGAGGCCCGGGAAGAGAGGAACCCCAGAAGCCTGAACCCTGGCAAACGTCGGCAGTTGTCTTGCTCCAGTACGTGGCAACAGACTTTGGTGAGGGAAGAAACTGATGCTTTATGGCCTGGTAACTGTAAGCTTCTACCCCAAATAAATACCCTTTATAAAGACCAACCGACTATTGGTATTTTGCATCAGCACCCCTTTGGCTGACTAATAGTTATACTGGGTCATTTATAAAGACCTTTCTGACAAGATCCACTCAGAACTCATAGTCAGAAAAAATCAGTCTCTTTTTCAGACGTGTTGCCAGACAATTTCAGCTACATCTCCTACCATACTTCCTTCTTTGCTATAGATGTTAGAAAACTTGGGTCAGGTTTTGTGCCCAATGACTGCAGTGTTTTTGACCAAGAGTTTTGTTACAATATTTCCCTGCTTTTCTGCTTTTCTTCTTTTCTGTGGAAGGCAAATATAGACCAGCAGCTATGCAGGGAACTTTATATACATTATTCCATATAATCTGCTCAAGGCCCGTGTAATGGAGTTAAGGCCAATAAAACTAATGCACAGAGTTTGAGTAACTTGACTTTTATTTTATAGTGATTCTTGGCCTTATTATATTCAAGGTTATAAGTTGCTACAAGCCTTTTTAGAAATGAGGAGGATACATAAATAAATAATATAAACCAGTAACTTCAACATTGAAAGGTCATTTTAATACTGAGCACTAATGATTCATAGAATGAATGTTAGAGTTTTAAGAAAATCCATCATCTTGTCAGCCCCATCCTTTGACAAATGAGACCAAAGAGGTGGCCTAAATACCCGAAACACATACCTGGCTCTTAGCACCATTTTTGTCTTCTATTCTTCAATATAGAGTGGAATTCTTTTTTCTGGCTCATTTTTGCTTCCTGTGCAAAGATTTAACCACTGAATTATCTCAAGACCCATGGCACTGCTCTCAAGGAAAGAATGTAAGTGAGGTTTAAACATATTAATAGAATCCATTTGATCTAGAGTATGATGAAAATATATGAAAGATAAATATGCAAACATTTATGTTCAAAAATCATTCTTATTATTCTGCAATAAGGTTTATTTAAATTATCCATGGTTTTTGTAATAAGATCAGTATTCTCTAGGCTTCTTAGCTGATTTATACTTTTACATCTTTGAGAAAGAAGAACTAATTTAAGTTGATACCTCATTTAAGCTATTTCTAGAATTTATCCTAAGGAAATCAACAGGAAATTTATCAAATAATTATTTATAAAAATGCTAATAATAGTATTTTATCACAGTATTTTTTAAAAATAGAGGAAAAATGGGATTCAGGTGAAATTTCCAGCAATAGGAGATTATTAAAATAATGATACATCATAAAAAGGAATTCTGTAAAGTAATTAACAATCATGATGCAGACCTATATTTATGGACATGGATAAAGGATAATCCCATTTATGTGAACAAACAGATATTGCTATATATTTATAGGGATATCAAAATACCTAGAAGTATTCTAAAATGCTCTTTGGGTTATCTCTATATAACAGGACCATGAATGAGCTGCCCATTTTTCTTTATATATTTCCCTGTTGTCTTGTGTAACTTTTATAAAGAGCAGGTATCATTTTATATATCATTTTATAATCATTAAAAGAACAATAAAGTGATTTTTATCTATAAAATTTAAACTATTTAAAATACCTATCTGAAATTAACTTACAGAAATATCAAATCATAATGAAGTTGGCTTGAAAATTCCCAGCAGCAATAATTGTAGATTTTTACAAACTTCACAATACACTAAAAAAGTCAATGAAGTCAATGGATAGAATTAAAAGTTTTCATATCTATCTTGTGGTTCATTGAGACATCTTCCATATTTCTTGTATTTTGTCTTGTTTTCCATGCCTTGTGACCTGTAGGAGGCAGGATAAGATTCCTCCCCTGAAAGATGTCCACATCCTAGTCCCTGAAACCTTTACAGGGCAAACTGAAATTAAGGTTGCAGATGGTATTAAGGTTGCTAACCAGCTAACCTTGAAATAGGCACAACTATCTGGGTGGTCCCAATGTAATTACAATGGTCCTTGAAAGGTAGAAAAGGAAGCCAGTCAGTGTCAAAGTGACGCAGCATGTGAAAGACTTGATGAGCCATTGCTAGCCTTAAAAATGGAAGGCGCCATGAGCCAAGAAATGTGGGAAGCCCCTAGACACTGGAAAAGGCAAGGAAACAGGTTCTCCCCATGGAACCTCCAGAAGGAACGCAGCCCTGCCGACACCTTGAGTTTAGCCCAGTGAGACTTGCTTCAACTTTCTCATCTCCAGAACTGTAAGTTAATAAATTTGCATTGTTTTGAGTCACCAAGTCTGTGGTAATTTGTAATAAGGAAATGCCTACAGGCCTTGATATTTTCATGAGGTTATTTTAAAGTCATGTGTAAAGGTTCTGCTTCACCTCTTACACTAATACATTATTTCCATAAATATGAAATACACCCATAGATCAAGAAGCTAGTCTTTATTCTATTTTATTCATCTTACCTTGATATTTACATATACAAACATATACACAATCTTTTTTGATATCTTTGATTCATTCATTTATATTCATTTATCTCTGACCACGTTTTTATGTTATTAGAGCTTTACTTTGATTCATTCCCATTATTTTGATCCCTCACAAAATATATTTAACAATGATATTTATCTAACTTCCCCATCACCTCTCACCTCACCACCCTAGTTATTGTTACACTAATCCTAACCAGAGAATGAGTCCCTGATACTGGATTCTCATTCAAAAAAGAGGAGAAATTAGAGGTATTAGTATACATTACTTGCTGCAAGCATAAGAGGACACACTGTCCACAGAGTAGGGCTTGGTCTGAAACGTGTAACCAGGGAAGAAGTGGAGCTTCGATTCCTGCATCCTCATTAGAACCATGGGCTCTAACAGAACACCCACTCACAGCGGTCCTTCACGTTTCCAAGAACCATTCCAGCCTGGGCTGCAGACCCACTGCAGCCTTCTGTGTCAAGGTGAGCTAGGTGATCACATAGTCACAAAGCCAGAGCTTAGTATCACAGACACCTTCCTTCTCCCAGGATCAACCTGGGTTTCCCTTCAAGCCTCATGTATCCAAGTATCAGATTATTGTCCCTTCCCTGAACAATGAACCTCCGTGGCCACCCTCCTAATAAAAGGAAGACTAAATGCCTCCAAGATTCTCTACCATCCAGAATCTTCTGCCACCCCTCCATTCAGAAAGGAACTTTCTGGCCCCTCACCCTACAGCAAAGGAAAACAAATGGACAAATAAAAACAAAAGGTAAATCTCCAGAGTGCATTCCATTGCACATGATAACTACAATGATTATGCTGCTTTTAGCAACAATCCACATAGAAACATTTACCTTGTTTGTACTATTTTCTCAAACTAATTATGTGATTTGTTACCTTTCTCTTTTTAAAATTTTATTTTTAAAGAAGCTTTAGTTACATAACTGTTACATCAAAAATATAGGGGATTCTCATATGCCCCCCTCCCCCTCCCCCACTTTCCCCCATTAACAACATCTATATTAGTGTGGTACATTTGTTACAATTGATGAACACATATTGAAGCATTGCTACTAACCTTGGTCTATAGTTTACAGTATGGTCTACACTTTGCACCAATTTTGTAGGTTTTGACAAAATGAATAATGGTTTGTATCTGTCATTGCATTGTCATACAGAACAATTCCAATATCCCAAAAATGTCCAATGTTACTCCTATTCTTCCCTCTCCCTCCCC
>JAQZBX010042306.1:0-22066 GCA_029593785.1 Cabassous unicinctus | reverse complement strand
ATAGCCAAAAGCATTCTAAAAAAGAAGAGCGACGTGGGAGGAATTTCACTGCCTGACCTTGAAACATATTACAAAGCTGCAGTGGTCAAAACAGCATGGTTCTGGCATAAAGATAGACCCATCGATCAGTGGAACAGAATTGAGAACCGAGAAATAAACCCTCACCTACACAGTCAACTGGTTTTTGACAAACCTACCAAGTCCATGCTAACAGGAAAAAACAGTCTCTTCAACTTCAAATGGCGTTGGGAGAACTGGATATCTATAACCAAAAGAATGAAAGAGGACCCCTATCTCACCCCCTATACAAGAATCAACTCAAAATGGATCAAAGATCTAAATATAAAACCCAGGACCATAAAGCTACTAGAAGAAAATGTAGGGAGATATCTTCAAGACCTTGCAGTAGGTGGTGGTTTCTTGAACCTTACACCCAAAGCATGTGCAACAAAAGATAAAATAGATAAATGGGACCTCCTCAAAATTAAACACTTTTATATGGAGGGACCTGGGTTCAATTCCCGGGACCTCCCGGTAAAAAAAAAAAAAAGTCCTGTGCACCTCACAGGACTTTGTCAAAAGGGTGAAAAGGCAGCCAACTCAATGGGAAAAAATATTTGGAAATCACATATCTGATAAGGGTTTAATATCCAGGATATATAAAGAGATGTTACAACTCAACAATAAAAAGAAAAATGACCCAATTAAAAAATGGGCAAAAGACTTGAATAGACATTTCTCCAAAGAAGAAATACAAATGGAAAAAAATACATGAAGAAATGCTCGACATCACTCATGATTAGGGAAATGCAAATCAAAATTACAATGAGATATCATTTCACACCTATCAGAATGACCAGTATTAAAAAGACAGAGAACTACAAGTGTTGGAGAGGATGTGGAGAGATAGGAACACTTCTTCACTGTTGGTGGGAATGCAGAATGGTACAGCCACTGTGGAGGACTGTTTGGCAGTTCCTAAAGAAGGTGAATATAGACTTGCCACGTGACCCGGCAATACCAGTACTGGAAATATACTCAGAAGAACTGAGAGCAGTGGCACGAACAGACATCTGTACACCGATGTTCATAGCAGCATTATTCACCATTGCCAAAAGCTGGAAACAACTCAGGTGTCCATCAACAGACGAATGGATAAACAAACTGTGGTCTATTCACATGATGGAATATTACGCAGCTGTAAGAAGAAATGAACTAGTAAAGCATATGACAACATGGATGAACCTGGAGGACATTATGTTGAGTGAAGCAAGCCAGACACAAAAGTACAAATACCGTATGATTGCGTTACTATGAACCAAATATATTGTGTAACATATTGTTTGATTCAAAAGAATTTTATATGTATCCAGTACATTTAATTGAGAAATGTGTATATTTATTCATCTGTGTTTACTTTTTAGTTTTTAATTATTTATATTTTCAATTTTTAAATGTACAAAATAAAGTTTTAAAAAAGGGTTATTGGATGCTAGGAAGGCAAGAATGGTAACAAACCCTTATTTAGCCCTTACTATGTGTTACACCCAGATCTAAATGATCACAGTAACCCTATGTGTTAGATATTGTTATTTTTATCTCCAGGTTACTAATGACGATTCTCAAGCACAGAGAGGTTAAATCACTTGCTCAAGCACACACCACAAGAAAGTGGCAGAGCCAGGATTTGAACCTGGGTATTCTATGCGTTTGTCCACTTCATCATGAATTTCTCAAACACAATGGAATTCTACCACCCAGCATGATCCCTAAGACCGACAATCATTTTCAGGCATCAGTATCACACCAGAAAGACTATTTTCCTAAACCTGGCAGGGACACTGCCCCAACAGCTTGTGCCATGACTGGGGAATGAGCCAGTGTCCAGTTCTAACCCTGACACTTACCGCTGTGGCCTTGGGCGAGCCTCTCCAGCCTCTGGGTCTCCCTGTCCCCATCTGGAGAGCAGTAGAGCTGAGCACCTCTGAGGCTCCTACTGGGTCTGACATCAGCCTGCATACTGCCTGCTCTGAGTGACATATGGGTGGCGTGGTGGTGTCTGCACACACATCATAAGCCCAGTCACTGCGAACTCACAGCTGCCCACAGCAGGGGCAGACTGGCCTGGCACCCTCGCAGCCTCCTGGCTTTCTCTCCTTGTGACCAGTAGCAGGGGGCTGATTGAAACACGGACAGACTGGTAGGGAGCAGACAAGCAGAGCCGCTCTTTCCCCAAGGATCGGGCATCGTGGGCTTATAGACCAGGGGCATCATGTACCACCCACTGGGCAACCTGCTGCCAGCCTAGGGACCTTGGGTGAGAGATGTTCAAATGCACGGTGATGTAATAAATGCTGGAGGATGACTTTACCAGAAAGTACTACTGCTTAATCCTTAAATTGAATTTTATGTGAATTTTTCTCCCCTTGAATTCTCACGGTACTTAATTTCAGCGCTAATCTCTGACCCTTACTCTAATGTGTGAACCAGCTCAGTCCTATTTTTCCAGGCAGGAGGAAGGCTGCTCCACGTGGACTTGGTGGCCATTCTCCCTCCCATCAGGGGCCTTCCTACTGGAGACCACTCTGTCTTCCTAGAATGCTGATCTTTCTTCTCCAGGTCCCACCTTTGGTCAGGCCCCATCTCTCATGCTCATTTCCAGTAGCTGGCCCTTTCCAGTGCACTTGAGATCCAGAGGAGGCCTGGCCTTGCTCTTGGGAGCTGGGGAGGGGCCAGGGGCTCTGGACTGGAGAACAATTGCTAATGATGGGCCTCCTGCAGGTGCCAATTTTGGAGAGTAAAGGGAGGCATCTCTCCCTTCCTGTTCTTGTTTCTGTTTCCCCCACCCTCCCCTCACCCCACTTTGGCCAGGGGCAAGATGCTTTGAGCCTTGTAAAGTGAAGTCTGGTAACATGGCAAGAGCTGGGAGACCTGGGAACTTTTATTTCTTATTTTCTCTTCCCTCCCTCCCTTCCTTCTTTTCTTTCTCTTATTCTCTCTTCTCCTTCCCTTTCTTGCATTCACTCAAATATTTACTGAGCACATACTCTGTGCTGGACCTTGTGCTGTGGATACCACGAACAAGACAGATGAGGGAAGGCTCTGCCCTCCTGAGCTTGCGTTCTAGCAGGGGAGACAGATGGCAAACCCGTGGATCAGCCATTGTGCCATGGGAACAAATTCGGGAGGTGTCAGCCCTGAGGTGGTAATATCTGAGCTGGGACCTGAGGACAAGAAGGAGTTTTGTGATGAGCTGGGGGAGGGCATTCCAGGCAGTGGGACAGCAAGTGCAAGAGCCCTGGGGCAGGAAAGGTCTTGGCTTGTTGGAAGACCAGAAGGGAGGCCAGTGCCCTGACCAGAAGGTCCAAACACAGCCCTACCCTGAGACCCTCAGCCCTAGCATGAGGGGTGGGACTGAGGCCACTTACTGGCTGTGTCCTTGGACATGCTACTTAACCATGTTGTGTCTCAGTTTCTCCATCTGAGCAAAAAGGGCACTGTATCTACCTCAAGGTACTGTTGAAAAGGCGTATGAGCTAATATGTACAAAGGCCAGGCACACACTTGGTGGGCGCCTCAGTAAAGGTTATTAACAGGCTTGCAGGAGCGTAAGGGAAAGGCGGCAGCAGCTTTGCAGCAAGAACACGATGTGCTCTGTGCTCTATGGGAGGGGGAGGCATGAACAGAGTGGTGAAGGAAGGGAGGACATCATTAGCTCTGACCTAGGGACCCTGGGGTGGGGGTTGGTAGTCAAGGAAGACTTCTTGGAGGAAGAGATGTGCTGGTGGGCCTTGAAGGCTGAGCAGAATTTCATCTGCAGAAGGGGAGTGGCGTGTGGGCCAGAGGGAAGGGCACAGCAGCGTTTGGGGAAGAGCAAATGGTCCCATGTGATGGGTGAGACAGGCTGCAGGGGAAGATTGGACAGAGGGACAGGGCGAGTCAGAGGATGGGAACTGGGACTGCATGGTGTGCACCGAGAATGTCACTGGAAGGAGGTTTGACTTTGGCCTTAGACTAGAAAAACTTTCTTCTCAGAGCTGGGAAGTGAGTGACATAATGAGATCAGATCTGAGCTTTAGAAGCTTTCTCTGGCAGCTGCCTGCGGTGGAGGAGGAGGCTTCAAGCAGGGTGGGATGGGAGCCAGAGGCACATGGAGGAGGCTGCAGCTGCCTTGGGGCAACCAAGAGGGGCAAACCCAGAAATCCAAATGTGCAGACTGTGTGGGGAGGAGCGAATGCGTCCTTGGGAGTGCACATCCCAGGCTGTAGTCCCAGCTGCGTAATTAATTTTCTGGGTGACCTTGGGCAAGTCACTTGCCCCCTCTGGGCCTCAGTGTCCTCATCCAGAAAATGAAACTGGACTAAGTCCCTGCTAATCTGTGCGCGTCCAGGCTGGAGCTCTGAAATGCAGCACACAGGGAACAAGCAGGAAATCTAAATAAGGGATGAAGGGAGCATCAGAGAGAGGTGGGAAACTGAAAAAACCTTGCGTTGCCCAAAGAGGAGATAGCTGCTCTCCCCAGCCCACAGTCGTGAGCAGTGTGTGTGTCCTGGGGTTGCCAGCCACTCTTCAGGGTTTGTTTGTTTTTTAATAAGAGAAGCTAGAAATCCAATTTTTCCCCCCTAAGAAATCATCTGACTTTTAAACACTGGCTCAATTCTTTTGAAAAATCACTGTGTGGGGCATCCCAGACTCATCTACCCACCAATCTGAGACCCCTGTTCTGGCATTTCTGGAAATGGGAGACAGAGCAGGTTGAAAGGAAGGAACTGGTAAAGAGGGCCAGCCACTGCCTAGAGGAGGGGTCCTGGGCCCCCCAAGCCTGAGACAAGCTGGTGCTTCTTTGCAGCAGTCACGGCCTGATATCAGCTCAGCCCCTCCTCCTCAGAGCAAGCTGGGGAACCAAGAGTCTGTCTTCATTAGGAGCTGAACCGGCCCGGAAGGCATGTAAACCAGCTCCCCAGTCCGGGAGGCTTTTAAACGTACCTTGTAAACTTGCCTTTCAGACCTGACAAGAGGCAGCCCTGTCAGGAGAGGCTGCTGAGCTCAAGCCTGCAGTCCTGCCCTCGTCAATCAGGCCAGGGGTGGTGGGGGAGGGAGGGACAGAGGCCCCAGGAGGCAGGGAGGACTGCACAACCTGGAGGTGGGTTCTGCATAATTCCAACCTTAGAGCAGAAGGAACTGGGGTTCTGGAACTTGCCCAGGGTCAATACAGCTTTTTAAAGGCAGAGGTGGGGCTCAAGCCCAGGTGTTCTGGCTCCGGAGCCCAAGCCCGCAGCCACTACACCACTTACTGTGCCTCTTCTGGGGCATCGGGTGGGAGGTGAGAAGGGCATTTTTTACCAGGAGCCAAAGATGCCTCTGCTGCCTTTGAACTTGCTGGGTGGTCTTGGACAGCCCCTGCCCCTCTCTGGGCTTCAAAAGGGGAATAGCTATTTGTTCCTCCAGCTCTGACATTCATTTATTCAACAAGTCCTCATTTAGCACCTATTCTGTGCCAAGGCCCTGGGGAGAGAGTGGTGAGCAAGACAGATAGACGGACAAGGTTTCTGCCCTCTTGGAGTTTAGTCATCAAACAGTCTGGGTACTGGGGTGGGAGGAGTGGAAAGACAGGTGCTAAAAACAGGGGCTGATGAAGGGGGGTGATGGGAGCAACTTTAGAGGGGGTGGTCATGGTGAGCTGGTCGAGAAGGGGATGTTTAAGTCCACATGTGGGCGGTGAGAATGAGTCAGCCACGTGGAGACCTACGGAGAACCATTCTGGGCAGAGGGAAGAGTGGGAGCAGGGGCCTCTAGGAGGGAGCAAGCTCGGCGTTCTCGTTCTCAAGAACCAGAGAAGTCAGCGGGCCCATCCTGCCCTTCTCTGCCCCCAGCCCTCAAGGCCAAGGGGGCAGGCAACCGAAGGGAGAGAAGATGGTCCAGGCCGCGAGAACCCACAAACCGTGGGACTGGCCCTTTAATAAGCCTGGGTGGACGCTCAAGGGAATTGCAATTTGAAGATCCCAGCCTGCTTAGGATAAGTGGAAAATTACCTTCGCATCTATTCCGTATTGCTTTTTGATCCCAATTTCATCATTCAGATGTACGGTGGTGCGTTTGCAACGGGTACAATTTAATTAGGCTCAATTTGTATAACTAAATTATTAAAGACTCATTTGGAAAGAGCTTCATGTCCAAGGTTCACTGGGCTCCACCGTTTGCTTGAAAACATGTTTGGAACACAGCCGGTTGGCGCCCCTGGATGGCGCCGTGCTCTGCTCCTCCGCCTCCAGCACACCCAGCCTGGCTGGCCAGTTAATTCCCATTTCATTCAATAGAATGTCTTTGGACATCTCGGGTCCTGGAGCCTCTGATGAGTGTCTCCTTTAATTATGCCAAGGTTCCTCGGGCTCCTTCAGTCAGTCATCAAACATTCATGGGGCACTTTATGGGGGCAAAGTCCTGAGCCAGGGGCTTGGAGAGGGGATGACAAGGGAGACAAGAGGCAGGATTGCCTGCACAGACCTCCTAGCTGGGGTGGGAGGAGGGAGAAAATGCATGATTCATTCTCATTCTCATCCCCTTAACAATCCTGTGGGGTGGGCGGGGAGGGGCCATGCACCTGGTTAACAGGTGAGTCTGGCAGGGCTCAGAGTCTCTTAAGTCAGCAGCAGAGTCAGGGCTCGAACCCAGGGCTCTGGGCTCCTTCTGATTCACCAAGCTCTCTCCATCCTTGTGGGTGGGGTGTGTGGAGCTTTTCCAGAGAAGGCGTGGAAGCAGGAAAAGATCTGGGTGGGGTCAGACTGCTGGCAGATATTGGACCTGGAGGCTCTAGGAGCCTCCGAGTCAAAGAACCTGGGGACAGAAGGAGAGAAGCAGAGAGGGAGGGAGCAGAGAGACACAGAGAGAGATGGAGCTATAGAGATGAGACAGAGGAAGAGAGGGACAGAGAGAGGAGCTCAAGGTGGGGAGAGAGAGACAGAAAGAATGACAGAGAGACAGAGACGGAGACTGAAACCGGGCCCTTCCCCTCCATCGCGTGGCTTTGCTTTACTCTGGGATGTGATGTGGGTCAGGGAAATCAGCCTGAGGGCAAGGCCCAAACTACCCCCTCGGGGGCCCGTTAGGCTACATTTACTCACTGGGGCATTGCAGACAGCCCTGGAGCCCACCACCGTGTGCCAAACTGCTGTGCCAGAACCAGAGAGGCACAGGGCTTCCAGGGACCAGACAAGGCACACAGCCTCCACCCCACCCTCCAGCAGTGGATCAGAATCACCTGGGGAGTTTTTGAAAATGCAGATTCCTATGCCCCAACCCCGGGGTTCTAATTCTGCAGGCTGGGGTCAGCCCAGAAAAGTGCAGTTCTATTTTGTTTTACTCCATTTCCTTTTTTAAATCACCTGGGTGCATGCATCAGATGATCTGACAGGTTTACAAATTGGATCACCAGAGAGGGGAAGTGACTTGCCCAAGACCACACAGCAAATTGACCACAAACCCGGGGCTGAAACCCAGAGCTCCTCCGCTGGCTCGTGGGGGCCTCTCTGACCTCACTGCTGGTTGTTTCTTTAAAGATTTGGACAAACCATGGCAGAACCCCCAACCTGAAAAGGGCTTTTAGCACCAAACGCTGGTGCCTTGTGGTTGCTCCCTAAAATGGGACTGCTGGCTCTTGACTGGTCTTTTTATTGAGGAGCCTCCAGCAGGAGCCAAGATCACATTTCCAGAAGCCCTGCTCTTCCTTCTCTTCCACATGTCTCCACCCCACCTGCCAACCCTGTTAGCCACAGCCAAGATGGTGGCAGGGAACTGAAGGGCGTGCAATCTCATTTCATCCTCGCAACCACACTGTGGGATAAGGGTCACCATCCCCATTTTAGAGATGAGGAAACTGAGGCAGAGCTAAGTGATTTACCCCGGGGCTCACAGCTGGCAGCACTATGCCATCCTCAAACTGGGCGATCTCTGCATCTGTGGGGACAGGAGGACAGGACGCGGATGCTGCTGTAGGCCTAGCTCCTAGGCTCTAACTCCCGTTTCCTGTTGCTGCTTCTGCTCTTCCACTGTAGATCGGAGTCTGGGTGAATCACTGAATCTCCTTTTTCTAGCCACTGCAGATGTTGAGAGAAAGTAGCATCACCGTCAACGCCACGTTCAATGGAGTCTTCAAGGTCTCCCAGAATCCTCTGCAGCAAAGACGCTGAGAGCTCTGGAGCAGGACGCGGGCCCCTGCTGAGTCACTGTGCAGACTTGAACGCATCCCCCACCCCCAGGCCTCAAGCTCCTCAGCAAGAAAACAAGAAAGCAGGACTGAAAGGAGCTGAAGGCCTAGCAGAAACTTCTCGGGGGTCCCATGGCTCCAAGCTGGGGCTGTCCTTTCCTGAAAGTCCCATCAGCCTCTGGGAGCCCCAAATCCATCTGGAGCTGTTCCTACAAGGCCTTCCGTCAGAAGTCCCACTCTTCTCGCTGAAGGAAATTGACCATGAAGAACCTGCACCATCCCAGGGCCACAAGCAGTGTGGTGGACAAGGAGGTATTGGCTCAGATGCTGGTGAGATGGCCCCACAGACACCCTGGCTTCTGCTTCCCATGCCACCATATGCATGGCCATAGGACAGCACTTGTCCAAGGACGTATGTTTCTCCTCTCTTGTCTACCCTCTGATGCACATTCTGCAGTGGCCACACCCAAGTCACAACAACCAGGGCTATGGATTGTGGGGAGAGAAATCAAGTTAGATTAACTGTGATCCAAGAAAGAAATCAAGAGGAGCTTGAAGCCAGCAGGTCTGATGGTAACTAGTGAAAAAGAGAGCTAGACCGACAGAGAATAGGGCCTCCAGGATCGAATCCCAGTCCTACCCTGATTGGCTGTGTGGCCTTGGACAAGTCACTCCCCCTCAGACATCTCATCTATAAAATAGGGACTAGTGTAGGTCAAAATGATCTTTAGGATCTCCACAGGTTTGCCTTTCTGCCACTGGGCCTTTGTACATGCTGTTTTCCTTCAACCCTCACCTTGCTTCCTCACATTCCTTCTGGCCAGTTGCTGCTCACATTTCCCATCTCAATGTAAATATCACCTCTACTAGGAAGCCTTCTTGGAATCCCTAGACTAGTTTAGGTTCTCTTATAATATCCTCCCCCATCTCCTGAACTATCTCCTTCATAGCGCTTGTCTGGATTGCATTTAGAATAGAATATCATGTGTGAGTGTATTTGTTTAATCTCTCCTTCTAGACTGTCAATGTGAGGAGGCACAGTATCTGACCTATTGTGCCTAGAACAAGGCTAGGCAAATAGTAGATGATTGATAAATGTTTGTTGACTGACTGAGTGGATGCCTGAATACTTGAAAAATATAGGACCTTGGGGATAAAGAAGAAAAGACAAAATAATGCAGAAGCCACCCATGTTCTCTGAATATTATAAATGCCCAACCATCCTGCAGACCACATCACAAGAGCATCCAATCTCACCGCTGAAAAAGGGAGAGCAAGGGAGCTGCTGCATCTTCACCTTTGCTGCATCTCCCTCTTTCTCTGTAGCTGCTTCAGAGGAGCTGGGGAAGGGCTCACACTGAGGAAGGTCCCTGCTGCGATTCCCTCACCTCAACCCCAACTCCATCCTGCCATCCCCAGTGGTTGCCGTGGAAACAACTGTGGCATCCCGAATGGGGCATGAGGATTTCAGGTGGACCATCAGTTTTGGGAATCCACCTGGAGACATAAAAGTTTCTGAAAAAAAAAACCTTTTTTTTTCAAAAGTGTAGAGAGCGGAAGAAAAGACAGTCCAAGCTGTCAAGAAATCCATACGAGCAGCTTCACTCCTGAGGAGGGTCTTCCTTTTCCCCCTGGCTCTGGCACATCTCATTCACTGTGGGGAGCTGTCAGCTCCATGGAGCAAATGGAAGAATTAAAAATAAAAATTGCCTTTCAGAGAACAAAATCAGATCTGATAACTCAAGTCATTCTAACCAGCCGTGGTTAGTAAATTACAAATGTGTTTGTCAAAAAGGGGTGGCAGGCACTGGTGAAGGGGAGCTGTCTCAGGGAGGAGTTTGGGGGGATGTGTTTGTCTTGCCCAAGCCGTTGTTTGGAGCATGAGATCTGACCTTGGCTCCTTTTGAGGTGAGGTTCCCAGCAGTAACATCCCTACCTTGTTGATTGCTTCTCTATCAACTCTTATCCTGGTCTGCGATAGGTCTAGTATCTAAGTTTCTCACCCACTCCCTTTCCTACCCCAAGGCCTGCTGGAGGGGAGGGATGCATTCTGATTCATCTCTGCATTCCCAGTACCCCCCTGGAATATAGTAGGTCCTCAGTAAGTGTTTGCTGAATGTATTTCTGGCTACAAAGGATGAGAACATTCATTCATTCATTCATTCGTTCATTCAGATAATATTTATTAAGAGTGCATACTATTTGCCAGAAACTGTGCTAGATGCTGTAAATAAAGCAGTGCAAAACCAGACAAAAGTCCCTACCCTCACGGAGCATTTGCTCTAATTAAGGAAGACATACAAGAAGCAAGATGAATGAAATGTATGGCACGTTCGATAGTAATAAGGGCTAAAGATAAGAACTGAAGCAGGGAAGGGGCTAAAAAGTATTAGGAGTGGGAGGAGAATAAAATTTTTAGATAAGGATAGGCAGGGAAAGCTTCACTGAGAAGGTAACTTCTGAGAAAGAAGCCAGGCATGTAATTGTCTCAGAGAACAGTGATGTGGGCAGAGGAACAGCAAGTACAGTGGCTAAGGGGCAGGAAAATGCTAGGATGTTCAGGGAACAGCAGGGGGGCAAGTGGCCAGAGTAGAGTAAACCAGGGCCATGAAGTCGGGTCAAGAGGTAATAGAGGCCCTGTGGGACCATGTAAAACTGACTCTTCTCTGAGTCTGGGTTTATTACAGGAATGCAAGGTTGGTTTAACATTCAATCTTTATAATTTACCACATTAATAAAATAAAGAAAAAATTCATCTTCATTTTAATGCATGCATTCCTGGAATAAACCAATTCAGTTGTGATGTATTATTCATTTTATATATCCCTGATTTGATTTGCAATGTTCTTATCAGGTTTTCGTATCAACGTGATGCTGGCTTTATAAAGCAAGTTAAGAAGTGCTCTATTTTTATCTATTTCCTGGAAGAATTTGTGAAATGTTTGTATCCTTTCTTTCTTAAATCTTTGGAAGAATTCACCAGGGAAGCCATCTAGGCCTATGTTTTTCTTTGTGAAAAGATTTTAAATTATGGGTTCATTTTTTAATGGCTATAGTAATATTCAGATTTCCTTTTTCTTCTTGTGTCCATTTTGGTGAACTGAGTTTTCAAGGACTTTTTCCATTTCTTTAAAATTTTTACATCTATCAGCATTAAATTGGTTATAATATCCTCCTATTACTTATTTTTAAGTCCATAGGATATGTAGTGATGTCCCCTTTTTCATTCCAGATAGTGGTAATTTTTGCCTTCTCTCTTTTACTCTTGCTCAATGTTTCTAGGGGTTTATCAATTTAATAACTTTTTCAAAGAACTAAGTTGCTAGGCTTTGTGTTAAAGCAATGGGGATAACAGTTGAACATAACAGTGTCATTGTTCTCATGAATTTTACATATTAGGGAAGAGAAGCAAAAAGCAAGGCAACAATTTAAAAAATAATTTCAATAAGCAGTAAGTTTTATGAAGAAAAAAAAAGAGAGTGCCTGGGAAGCTATTTTAGATTGTCACCTAGATGGTGACATTTGAGGAAAGACTTGAAAACAAGAAAGAGTTGGCTATGCAGAGATCTGGGAAAAGAGATTTCTAGTCAGAGAGAACAGCATATGCAAAGACTTGAAGTAGGAGTGATGGTAATATGTCCAAAGGCTAGACAGATGCTACAGTGGCTGAAGAATTGTGTGTTAAAGAGAGAGAATGGTACCAGATGAGGTCAGGGAAGTGGGCACATTAGCCCCTGATAATATAGGGCCTTGTAGTCCATGGTTAGGATTTTATTTTAAATACAATGGCAAGTGTATTAGTCAGCTATTGCTGCAATAATGCTGCATAACAACCTCAAAATCTCCGTGGCTCTCAACAGCAATTAATTTTCTCTCTCACTAGCCTGCACTTCAGCTGGGATGGCTGTGTTTCATACTAATGGTTGATTTTAGGTCTTCCCCATATGTCTCTCATTCTGAGACCAGTGTTTACCAAGGCATGCTCTTCTCATGGAAGATAGTAGATATACAAAAAGCCAAGCCAAACTCCACAAGTACAGTTAGAGCCACTGCTTGCATCTCATCCATTAACATTCCACTGATCAAAGCAAGGCATATAGCCAAGCCCGACATTTGAGACAAGGAAATACACTGTGTTTACTCTAATGGGCGGCATTGATAATTCACATTGCAAAGGGTACACAATTATTACAGGGATGAAATGAAAAATTAGGAGCAGTAGTCCAATTTACCATAGTAAGATTACTGTGACTATTGCATAGAGGATGGATGGAAGGGGAGGGGTGACAATAGAAAAGGAGTCTGGTCCAGGTGAGAGATGGTGGCTTGAATTCAGGTGATAGGACTGGAGTTGAAGGTTGACTGATTTGAGGTGTGTTTTAGAGGCATAAACCACAGGAGCTGCTAACAGATTCCAGGGGGGGTGCCCACTGGTACACTCCCCTTGCCCACTCCATCCAGCCACACTAGCTTTCTTGCCATTCATCAAACACTCCAGGTGTGCTATGATTCCAGGGTCTTTGTAGCTGCTGTTCCCTCTGCCTGGACATTCTTCCCTCCACCACCACCCTGGCCTCACTTCATCCAGGCACTGCTCAAACATCAACTCCTTGGTGAGGCCATTCCTGACCTCCTGATTAACAATAACACCTCCCCTTACCCTGATCTATTTTTTCCATAACTTTTATCCCCACCTGACATATGTTTATTTGTTTATCCATTTCCTATCTCTCCCCCCACGACAATGGAAGCTCCACCCGCCAGAGATTTGGGGCTGTTCTGTACACTGCTACATACTCAGCAGTTTGAGTACTGCCTGACACATAGCAGGCACTCAAAATGTTTTTGGATTAATAGATGAATTCCCACAGGCCAGCCATATGGGGCAGATATGTGACCTCTCCTATAGACCACTGACCCTCCATCTGGTCTTCAAACCACAGAGCCTGGCCCAGCTCTGGTTGAGAAGCCCTTCCTCCCTCCAGGTAGCTGGCACACAGGGGTGAGGGGCTGTTTGATGCCTAGGACTATAGCGATGCCTTCCCACCTGATGGTCATTAGAAAACCCACCTGAAGAGACCACAGGCTTGTGGTCCTGCCGTTTCTCTCCTCGCTGAAGTTAAAGTGGAGCAGGAACTCCAGAGGCTAGATGGGCACCCTTCCTGAGCCCCAGGGGTGAGGGCTCCTGAGGCCTCCCACGGCCCCAAGATTCAGCTCCTGAATCAGAGACTCACATCTGCAGGCAAGTCTGAGAGAGGGGGTAGAGAAAAAGACTCCTGAGACTTTTGTTGGCAGTGGGGAGCAAACCAAGGCACAGGTTGTTTGGCAATGAATTTTCTCAGCTTTTGTCTGTCCTAAAAAGTTGTTATTTCACCTTCAATTTTGAAATATATTTGCACTGGGTATGGTATTCTAGGTTGATTTTTTTTTTCTTTCAGTAGTTTAAAGATGCCATTCCATTGCCTTATGGCTTACATTGTTTCTTACGAGAAATTTGTTGTCATTCTTTCTTCATTCCTCTATAAATGATGTGTCTTTTCTTCTGGCTGTTTTTTGACACTATTGCTTTATCCCTGGCTTTCAGAAATTTTATTATTGGGTCTTAGAGTGGTTTTCTTTGTTTGCTCTGCCTGGGTTTCCTTGGGCTTCTTGAACCTATAGGATTATAGTTTTCAAAAAATTTGGAAATTTTTCAACCCTTTTTCACTTTTTTTTGTTCCACCTCTTTTCCTTCCCTTCATTTCAATATGTCACTGATGTACCCACTGCCTCCTCCTTCTAGTCTTTTTAAAATCTGTGTTATATTTTGGATAGTTTATATTACTTTTTCTTCAATTCCACTTATGTAATATAGTTTCTAATCTGCTATTTCATCCAGTGTATTTTTCAACTCATATACTTTCTTTTTCATCTTTAGAAGTTTATTTGGGTCTTTTTATATTTTTAACTTCTCTCCCTGTCATGTTCATGTATTTCTCTACCTTCTTGAATATGTGGAACATATTTGTAATAGTTTTTTAAACCCCATTGCCTACTAATTCCATTATCTCTATAATTCCTGGGTCTGTATAAATTGATTGGTTTTTATCTTGGTCTATTGGTTTTATTGGATATTGAGCATGGTGAATTTTATGTTTTGGAGTGCTGGATTTTGTAGTATACCTTTAAAGAGAATTGAACTGTGTTCTGGCAGGCAATTAAGTCATTTACAATCAGTTCAATCCTTCGTAGTCTTGTTTCTTAGAGAAGATCCAAAGCAGCCTTTAGTCTAAGGCTAATTTAGCCCCATTAATAAGGCAATATCCTTTTGAGGACTGTATCTGATGCTCCATGTATCGTGAGGTCTATCTGCTTTGGATAGTGGAAACATAAACTAGCCCTGTGTGTATTCTGGAATTGTTCAGCCTACTGTTTTCCAGTGGTAGGTACTTATCCTAGTGGAGTTTCACTCCACACATTCACAAATTAGTATTCAGACAAATATTTGAGGACATCTCTCTGCAGATTTCTGAAGATCTCTCTCTCTCTCTCTCTCTCTCTCTCTCTCTCTCACACACACACACACACACACACACACACACACACACACGTCTTCCCTCTGTGTTATGGCCTGCAAATTCTAGCTACCTTAGCTTCCACAAACTCCAATCTCTGCCTCCTCAACTCACTGAGACTACTGGGCTCTGTGTGGACTTCCTCTCCCTGTCTACTTCCTGGAAACTGCCTCCAGTTAGCCCAGACAATCATAGGTCTCTCCTCATTTGCTTCCCTTCTCTCAGGATTCACAGTCCTGCATTGCCTGTTGTCCAATGTTTGAAAACAGTTGCTTCTTTTTTTTCTAGTTTTCTTGATGTTTCAACCTGAGAATAATTCTGGACTTTCTTACTCCTTCTTGGATGGAAGTGGAAGATGCCCACCCTCCAAGGAATTTTAAATAAGAATCCAAATAAACCTAAGAGAAGACTTCCACTGGCACAAGGACTATAATTTTTGGGGAAGTGGAGAGGAGACTGTTCTCTGCTTCCCTCTGGTCCCACCTTGACCTGGCATCAGGAAGCAAAAGTAGGGTTAGTTAGACATGTCCAATTAGGGGTTCCCATAAGTCTCAGATATCTGAGCAAGAAGATGCTTGGACGACAGGACAATTGAGGAGGACAGTAGGACTGCTGGGCTGATAATGTGTTCAGCAGCACTCCTGGACTATAGTTTCCTAAGATCTGTCTCCAAGAAAAAAAAAATACATCAATAATACTAGAAAAAAAAAGAATGAAAGAAAATATATAAATATGGTGACAAAACCCTTTTTCCAGCTGGAGCTTGCACAGGCTTTTATTTTTTTTCCTAATCAAGTGGCGGTGAAACCTTTATTACACCCCATAGCCTCCTAGCTTCTCTTTTTTAATGATACATAATGTGTTTGCAAGTTTCTGTCCATTGCTGTGTCTTCCTATGCTTTGTCCTGTATGAAACCACTGGTTTCCATGGCAACTAGACTGCCAGATCAGGGAGCCAAATAGAAGGGCAGAGGTTCTTTGGTGATCTCTGAGGGCTAACACAGGTAGGAAAGGGATATGAGAGTAATTACACAGGGAACTCACCACCAGCCTGACTGCCCCACCCAGCTTTGCACCCCTCAGTCCCAGTGCATCTGCAGGTTGGCGCTCCTGGGAGAACTTGCCCACTATTGATCTCAGTCAACCACCAATATTTACAGGGCACCTGGGATATGACAGTCACTGTGCCAGGTGCTGGGTGACAGGGACGAATTGGACTCAGCCCCTGTCCCCAAAGGGCAAACAGTCTCTCTGGAGACAGAAATGATAGTAAAGGGTGTCTAGAAGGAACTTTTATTAAGTGCCAACTATACACCAGGTACCATCTGAGAATTACAGGGAGGGGGAGGGAGGAGTTATTGCATAATTGACACAGAGTTTCTGTTTGATGTGATGAAAAAGCTGGGGTAATGGAAGTTGGTAATGGTAGCACAATATTGTGAATGTAATCAATACCACTGACTTAAACACTCGAAAGAGGTTAAAACGGGAAATTTGGAGTTGTATATATATTACTACAATTAAAAGATTTTTTAAATTTTAATTCTTTAAAAACCGTATGATTTAATTATTTCTATTTTTTTAATTTCAGAGCTATAGCCTTTGCCTATACAAGGTGGCAGAGCTAGGAAAAGGTAAAGTCAAAATTCACACCCAGGTCTCTGAGTCTAGACCCTACCTTCTCAGGTGCCATGCTACTTCCAGAGATAATCAGCCTAACAGTACGTGGCAGCTTTTCAAATTGACGTATTTGCAAACTGCTGTGGAACATAGAAGCATCATTTATCTTCCTGGAGCTGTCAAGGAAGACATCATGGAGGAGGAGGTTGGGCCTCGAAGGATGTGTAGGAGTTTTCTAGGTGGTCAAGACAGGGGAATGAACATTCCTGGCAGAAAGAATAGCATGAGCAAAAATACAGAGGCAGGAAAGCACCTGAGCAGGGATGAATTAGAGGAAAAGAAGAAGGGGAGGCAGCAAGAGAGTTTGAGGCAAGACTATAAAAGGCCCTGAATGCTATTCTAAGGTTTGGCGTTTGTCTTACTAAAGGTAGTGGAATCACCTTTCAATTTTGTTTTAAAGTATCATTTTTCAATTCAGCAGAAAGCCACAATCATATATTTTGAGAAAAACAATGCTGTAAACTTTTTGGAGAGAGACAGGATGGCAGGACAGTGATGGAGGCAGGGAGGCCAGCTAAGAGGCTACCAAAGTGACCCAAGTGAGAGGTGACGAGGCTTAGAGCAAGGGGCCAGCAGAGCAGGAGATGGGCCTGATGAAGGAGATTCTACAGAGGACAAAGGGCAGAGCTTGGAGCTGGTTGCTGTGAGGGGGAGGATGGGGGGAGTCGAGGCCAGCGCTCAGGATTCTGGCTTGGCCACTGGGTAGATGGTGTTCTCCATCCCTGGGGAATAGAGGTTATGGCAGATTTGGGGAAAATGGTAACTTCTGAATTGGAGGGTCCAGAGAGTTGGCCCAGGTTTTTGCCCTGAGGCTCAGAGCACGGGCAGTGCTGAGAGTTTGGAGCCAGTAGTGTTGACCCCACCCTCCACCGAGGATGGGAACTGGGCCCCACCTCTGAAGAACCTCTGCAGAGCCTGACAACTCTTGTGGAAACCGAGGCAACCTTTGGGTTTACGGAAACCAAAATGGCAGACAAAAGCAATCAAGGCCAAGATGCACAGCAGGCTCTGCCAACTCCTCTGCTTTTTCAGAACTGAAGCAAAGCAGAGCTCTTGGATAGCTAGTTTTCAGTGCTTCTTTTGGGAGAAACATGCTACCTTGGAAGGAAGGGAAAAGGGGAGCCTTTGCGGGATCTTGGCCGTTTGGGTCTGGTGTCGCCCCCTTCCTCTGTCTCTCTTTTCTCTGCCTCTCCTCTCTGTCTCTCTTCTAGGTCTCATTGTTTCTCTCCAGTTTATCTCGTCGGTTCCTTAAACTCCGTCACTCTCTGATTGTAGGTGTCAGTCTCTCTTTGGTCTCTGCTCTCTGTTGTGTGTCCATCTCTTTCTCCCTGTTTCTTTACTCTGTCTCTGTTGTTCTCTCTCTCTAGTTCTGTCCATTGTGAATGTCTTTATCAGGGCCACCATTTTGTATGACCCTGGAGGGCGCCTTTGGAGTCCGACAGGGCGACAGTTCTGGCTTTGCACGTGTCTGCCCCCAGCCGCTGCCTACATGCACAACCCCACCCATATCAGTCTCTCTCTCCCCTTCTCTATTTCTCTTCGTCTGGGTGCCTTGGAGTCCAGAGAGAAGGCTCTGTAAGTCTCTCTCTCTCTCTGTCCCTCTCCCCCCTCTGCTTGCCTCTGGTGCTATGTGTTTCTCTGCCTCTCTTCTTTCTCCTGCCTCTGCCTCTCTCTGTCTTGGAGGAGTCCCTGCCTCGTGAATCTTCCCTCTTTCTGGAGATAAACGTATCATTGAACTGAAGTCCCTGGAACGTGAATTAAGCACAGGGACAAATCCCAGTGTGGCCTCCGAGCTCCGAGCTGTGTGGCGGTGGCATTAATGATGGGTCACACAACTGCATCCCGGTGGAATTCTCTGAAATCCCACCCTCTTTGTCCAGTCAGTGGGTGGAAACAGCCAACCTCAGAAAATTGGAAGACCCTCAGAGAGAGAGAGGAGCTCTTTAAAAATAGCCATAACGGTGGGAGGGTTTCACCCGGCAGAGCCGCCCCTGGGCAGCCAGCCCGCACTCAGGCCTGGACAAGCCCTCTCGGGCTGCTCCGGAGGGGGCTTAGCCAAGGGAAGCTCAAGCTTATAAAGTAAAAGCTGCACTGTCGCCAGGGTAACTAAGCCAGCAGAGGCTGAGTTAATCGCCACTCTCTCCACCCAGACTTTGCCCTCTTCCCCTCCGGACCTCCTGGTGGTGCTGGCTGCCCCTTCACAGCTTCCAGAGAGCCAGGCATTCCTCCACCTCCCCGGCTCCTGCTACGGGCCGTAGTGGGGCTGACAGCATAGATAGTGACCTTGGGCAACTCACACGACCCCTCTGCTGTCTCTGCCATGATATGGGGGAGTCTTGGTGCCCACCTCTTGGGGTGGCTGTGAATCCAGCACCAAGCCAGGTCCTGGCACCCGGCAAAGGTTCTACAAACAACCCAAAACACACACCATCCCCACACCAGCAGGGTATCCTGGCAGGCACCGGGGACTTCTCCGTGGCTCAGAGGGCTCCGAGATCCACCCAGACTGCTGCTCTCGCAGGCCTTTCCTGTCCAAGTGATTCCTGTATCTCTCCTGACCCCGGCAGTGGATGCGGAGCCCTTGCTCCAGGTCCTGAGTTGCTGCCACTCCTTATGTGCCAGCTGCCCCCTCCCCCCAGATGACAAACCCTCCTTCGCCCCCAGCGCCACTGCCACCGTAGCTAACCAACATGGGATGCTTCACATTTGTGAGACTAAATAGGAATCCTGGCTTCTTCCCTTGGGCAAGCCACTTAACCTCTCTGTGCCTCAGTTTCTTCATCTGAAAATTAGGATGACAGTAAGCTGTTGTAAGTGCTCAGTAAACATTAGCCCCCGGCAACCACCAATCTACTTGCTGTCTCTATGGATTTGCCTGCTCTGGACATTACATATGAATGGAATCAGATAACATGTGGCCTTCTGTGCCTGGCTTCTTTCATTTAACAGAATATTTTCAAGGTCCATCTATGTTGTAGCAGGTATCAATATTCCATTCTCTTTTTATGGTGGAATAACACTCCATTACATATTCTGTTTTTCTGGCCATCACTGGGTGGATACTTAGTTATTATGAATAATGCTGCTATGAATTCTCATGTGCAGGTTTTTCTGTGGATGTGTTTTCAGTTCTCTACCTAGGAGTGGAATTGCCAGGTCATCTGGTAACTCTGTTTAATCATTGATCTGCCAGACCAGCAGTGTACGAGGGTTCCAATTTCTCCCCATCAATGACACTAGTGATCATCTGTCTTTTTGATTATGGCCATCCTAGTGGATGTGAAGTGGTATCTCATTTTGGTTTTGATTTGCATTTCCTTTATGGTTAACGATGTTGAGAATCTTTTCACGTGCTTATTGGCCATTTATATATCTTCTTGGAGAAATATCTATTCAGATCCTTCATCCATTTTTAATTGGGTCAATTGCCTCTTGTTATTGAGTTGTAATCATTCTTTATATATTCTAGACACAAGTCCTTTATCAGATATATGATTTGTAAATATTTTCTCCCATTCTATGGGTTGTCTTTTCACTTTCTTGATGGTGTTCTTTGAAGCACAAAAGTTTTGCACTTTGATGAAGTCCAATTTATCTATTTTTTGCTTTTGTCATGTGCTTTTGGTGACATACTTAAAAAGGCTTTGCCTAACCCAAGACCACGAAAATATACTCCTACATTTTCTTCTAAGAGTTTTACAGTTTTACCTCCTACATTTAAGTCTACAGTTCATTCTGAGTTTATTTTTATGTATAGTATGTGGAAGAAGCTCAGCGTCATACTTTTGCATGTAGATAGCCAGTTGTCCCAGTACCAATTGCACCTGTTTTTTAAGAATACAATTTGATAAGGGTTTTTTTGTTTTGTATTTTTTTGTTGTTGTTGTTGTTTTCAGGAGTTACCAGGGATTAAACCCAGGACCTGGTACATGGGGAAAAGTGTCCAGCCACCGAGCCACACCCACTCCCCTTGATGAGTTTTAGTAAATGCACATACCCATGAAGCCACATCCCATTCCACCATCATCAAAAGTGCCCTGTGCCCCTTTGCAGTCCATCCTCCTCAAGCCTGGCCCTGGATCTTCTTTTGGTCACTA
Organism: Cabassous unicinctus; assembly: GCA_029593785.1. Classification (NCBI taxonomy): domain Eukaryota; kingdom Metazoa; phylum Chordata; class Mammalia; order Cingulata; family Chlamyphoridae; genus Cabassous; species Cabassous unicinctus. Next base: position 1,532 of record JAQZBX010042306.1, on the reverse strand, counting down.
TAGATTAAATTTACCTTTTCTACAATTTCATATAATGAAATCAACAATATGTACTCTGTGTGTCAGACATCTGCCATTATACTTTAATCATTTAATCCTCCTAACAGTCCTGTGAGGTAGCATTATTATACCCATTTTGCAGATGAGGAAACTGAGACTCAGACAGGCTAAGTGATGGGTCCTGTGCTTATAAGTGGCAGAGCTGAGACTAAAGCCAGTGCTGTTTCCACATCCTCACAGTCGCCAGTCTCTGGTTCTGATCCATTAGCGGGTCAAGAAGGATTTGTGGTGTCCATCTAGGTCCATATCTTGTCAAACCTGGAGACCCTTCCCCTGGGGTTCGTATCACCAGAGCTGACCTTTCTGTGCTTCCCCTTCCCCTGCCATGGGGCATGAGTTGAAGGAGAAGGGTACACGGCCCAGCACCCCCAGCCCCCACTGACCACCCCCACCTGGTCTGCTGTTTCTTTTGCCCATCTAGCCACAGGCCCGCCAGACCCACATGCTCCTTCCCCTGCCTGCTCCATTTTTGGGGCAGCAGCGAGGAGAGAAGTGGGGGCTCTCTCACTCCCACTGCAGGTGAGCAGTGCTCTGCCCTGACCCTGATGTGCTGTCTCTCTTTATTTCCTTCCCAGTGGGTAGCCTCTTCTCCCTTCATCCCTCTCGGCCTCCCGTCTGGCTGCCATCCCACTGTCCTTTTCACAATTCTGCTGAAAAACAACATCTCTCAATTGTTTTGTCCTCAAGCTCAGAGACCTGGGAAGGGAACAAGTGAAATTGGAGTTTCTCACTGATATTTTTTAAATTTTTCAGATCAAGCCTGAAAAGGACGCATTGGGAATGTCCCAAAGGCTTCCAAAAGCAAATGATAATGACCAGGCTCTCTAGGAGACCCTTTGAGTGACCAAAATAAACATAAACCCTCTCCCCCGTTTAGGAAATTAAACTACATAGCAACGTCAGCCTTCTGATCCAACCGCTGCTCTCATTCAGATACCAGACTGTTTTGGATTCAGATTTCATATAGCCTGGATAAATGTAAAGCCTTGTCCTTTCATCCAAAGAGCCAACTGGCTGCCTAAGTGTTAGGAAAGACTAGGGTGTCTTAGCCTGGCTCCCCCAAAGCAGAACTCAAAACAAAGGCTTTCGCAAAGAGTTTACGTGTCCCAGGAACTGAACCAGGATTGTGAAGCAGAGAGGGAGGGAAATCCAGTTGCAAAGATGCATGGTGGAGTTGACCGGCCCAGGGGCCTTATGAAACGCATCTCAGAATTGTCTGGGGTTGGGGGAGAGCAGACATAGTTAAAGTGGTTGAGCGCCTGATTCCCATATATGAGGTCCCAGGTTCGATCCCCAGTACCTCCTAAAAATATTTAAAAAAAGAATTGTCCAGGGGAGCATTTGTCCATCAGCCCCTGTGCCCCATCAGTCTAGGCTAAATCCATGGGTATTAACTACCCCACACTTGCAATAGATCCTGCATGAGCAAGGGTAGGAGAAGGGAAAGGGAGCCTCCAGCTTCCAGACTTCTT
>JAQZBX010042305.1:0-22060 GCA_029593785.1 Cabassous unicinctus | reverse complement strand
TAGGTTTGTTTTTTCGGTCTTTTTATTTTTTTAATTTTTTTAGTTTTTTTTTTTTATTGTGGGTAAAAATCAAATTTTTCACAATATATACAAATATTTGTAAAATGATATATAAATACATATGCATATATGTGCATTTGTTTACATAAATGTTATTATATATATATATATGTGTATTTTTAAAGGTGCTAAGATTACTTAAATACTACTCAGAAATTACAGGGATTCCCATGTTCCCCACCTCCAGTTGGCCATAAATGTGAGGGTTGATTTCTGAGCTCGCAATTCAATTTCATTGGTCTATATGTCTGTCCTTGTGCCAGTACCAAGCTGTTTTGATTAATGTGGCTTTGTAATAAGTTACAAAATCAGGAAGTATGAGTCCTTCAATTTCATTCTTTTTTTTCCAAGATGGCTTTAGCTATTTGGGGCCCCTTACTCTTCTAGATAAATTTGATGAGGCTTTTCCATTTCTGCAAAGAAGATTGTTGGAATTTTTATTGGATTGCATTGAATCTATAAATTGCTTTGTGTAGTATTGAGATCTTAATGATGTTTAGTCTTCCAATCCACAAACACAGAATGTCCTTCCATTTATTGAGGTCTTCCTTTATGTCTTTAAGTAATGTTTTATAGTTTTCTGTGTACACGTCCTTTACATCTTTGGTTCATTTCATTCCTTGATATTTGATTCTTTTAATTGCTATCATAAATGGAATTTTTTTCTTGATTTCTTGATCAGATTGATCATTAATAGTGTGCAGAAACATTACTGATTTTGGCATGTTGATCCTGTATCCTTCCATTAGCTGAATTCATTTATTAGCTCTTGTAGCTTTGTTGTAGAATTTTTGTGACTTTTTATATATAGAATCATGTCATTTGCAAATAGTGAAAGTTTCACTTCTTCCTTTCCAATTTGGATGTCTTTTATGTCTTTTTCCTTCCTAACTGCTCTGGCTACTTTCCAGTACAAGGTTGAATAACAGCGGTGACAGTAGGCATCCTTGTCTCGTTTCAGATCTTAAAGGGAAAGCCTTCAATCTTTCACCACTGAGTATGATGTTAACTGTGGATTTTTCATGTAGGCCCTTTATCGTGTTGAGCAGATTTCCTTATATTCCTATTTTTTGCAAGTGTTTTCATGAAAAAAGGATGCTGGATCTTGTCAAATGTCTTTTCTTCATTAATTGAGATGATCATGTATATTACATTTGTTAACGTTGTGTATTACATTAATTGATTTTATTATGTTGAACCACTCTTGCATACCTGGGATAAAACCCAAAAGATCTTGGTGTATAATTCTTTTAATATGTTGTTGGATTCAATTTGCAACTATTCTGTTGAGGATTTTTGCATCTATATTCATAGGAGAAATTGGGCTGTAATTTTCCTTTCTTGTAATATCTGTTTCTGTCTTTGGTTTGATGCTGGCTTCAAAGGATGAGTTAGGTAGTATTCCCTCCTCTTCAAATTTTGGAAAGAGTTTGAGTATGAGTGGTGTTAACTCTTCTTGGAATAATTCATAAAATTCATCTGTGAAGCCATGTGTTCCTGGGATTTTCTTTGTTGGAAGATTTGTGATGACTAATTCAATTTCATTACTCACAACTGGCTTTTTGAGGTCTTCTATTTCTTTAAAGCCAATGTAGATTATTTGTGTGTTTATAGGAATTTGTCCATTTCACATAGGTTGTCCTATTTGTTGGCATACCATTTTTCATAGTATCCTCTTATGATCCCTTTTATTTCTGTGGGGTCAGTACTTAAAGTCTCCCCTCTCATTTCTGATTTTATTTATTTGCATCCTTTCTCTCTCTCTATTTTTGTTTTTGTCAGTCTAGCTAAGGGTTTGTCAATTTTATTGATCTTTTCAAAGTATCAATTTCTGGCTTTGATAAATCTCTATATTGTTTTTTTATTCTCAATTTCATTCATTTATGCTCTAATCTTTATTTCTTTCCTTCTACTTGTTTTGGGATTAGTTTGCTGTTTGTTTTCCTAGTTCCTCCAGGTGTGCAGTTGGTCTTTGATTTTCTCTTTCCTCTTTTTTAATGTAAGTGTTTAGGGGTATAAATTTCCCTCTCAGCACTGCCTTTGCTGCATTCCATAAGTTGTGATATGTTGTGTTTTCATTTTCATTCATCTCAAGATAGTTACTAATTTCCCCTGCAGTTTCTTCTTTGACACACTGATTGCTTAAGATTGTGTTATGTAACTTCCATATATCTGTGGATTTTCCGGTTCTCCACTTGTTATTGATTTCCAACTTCATTCCCTTATGGTCAGAGAAGATGCTTTCCCTAATTTAAATCTTTTAACATTTATTTAGACTTGTTTTGTGGCCCCAAAAGTGGTCCATCCTGGAGAATGCTCCATGTGCACTTGAGAAGAATGTATAATCTGCCCTTTTGGGATTCAATGTTCTGTATATGCCTGATAGGTCTAGTTATTTTCTCCTTTTATTCAAAATCTCTGTTTCCTTATTTATTTTCTGTCTAGATGTTCTATCTGTTGATAAAAGTGGTGTATTGAAGTCTTTAGCCATTATTATAGAGGTGCCTATTTCTCCCTTTAGTTTTGCCTACATTTGCCTCATGTATTTTGGGGTACCATAGTTAGGTGCATAAATACATGATTATTTCTTCTTGGTGGATTGCTCCTTTTATTAATATATGGTGTTCTTTTTTGTCTCTTTAAAAAGCTTTTGATGTAATGTCTATTTTGTTCAACACTATTAAAACTACCCCAGCTCTTTTTTGGTTATAATTTGCATGTAATATCTTTTTCCATCCTTTTACTTTCAACCTATTTGTGTCTTTGAGTCTGTGGTGAGTCACTTATAAATAATATAAATTTGGATCATGCCTTTTTATCCACTGTGCTACTCTGTGTCTTTTGATTGGGGAGTTTAATCCATTAACATTCAGTATCATTATTATAAAGGCAGTACTTATTTATTTCAGTCATCTTTCCCTTGTTTTTTTGAAGTCATTTTTTTTTTTTTTTGGTCTTTCTTTTCCTTTATTGCAACTAACTTTTCTGTATAGTTGATCTTTTGTGCTGTATCTGATTGATACCTTCCTTATTTCTATCTTTGTATATTTTTAAACTACTTTCTTTGTGGTTACCTTGGAGTTTATATTACACAAAATCTATAAACTACTAATTTGAAAAGATATCAATTTAACTTCAATAGCCTACATGTTCTCTACTCCTGTTTACCTGTTTCCCCTCTTTATGTTGTTTTTGTCCCATGTTACCACTTTGTATTTTGCATGTCCATTATCAGGAAATATGCTTTTTTTCTTGGTCAATTGTATTCTGAGTCTTACAGGAATTAAAGAGTAGTTATGTATTGAAGACACAGTATGATTGGGTTTTGCATGTTCCCTTTTAGTTCCCCTTACTGAAGATTTTCATTTCTTCACATGACTTCCAGCCACTCTCTTCTGTCTTTTCTTTTCAATCTGAAGAACTTCCATCAGTAATTCTTATAGGACAGGTCTCTTGTCGACAAACTCTCTGTTTCTGTTTCTGTGTAAATATTTTACACTCACTCTCATTTTTTGAATGACAGTTTTTCTGGGTAAAGAATATTTGGCTGGCAGTTTTTATCTTTCAGTACCTTAAATATATCATACCACTGCCTTCTCACCTCCACAGTTTCTGATGAGAATTTGGCACTTAGTCTTATCGAGGATCCCTTGTATGTGACAAATTGCTTTTCTCTTGTTGCTTTCAGAATTCTCTCTTTATCTTTGGCATTTGACATTCTGATTAGTATGTGTCTAGGAGTAGGTCTATTAAGATTTATTCTGTTTGTAGTACATTGCACTTCTTGGACATATATATTTATGTTTTTATAAGAGTTTCAGCTGTTATTTTTTCAAATATTCTTTCTGCTTCTAGGACACCCATGATGCATATGTTTGTGCACATCATGTAGTCACTTAAGTCCCTGAGACACTGCTTAATTTTTTTTTCTCTTCTTTTCTCTATCCGTTGTTTTGACTGTAAGAATTCAATTGTCCTATCATCTACTTTGATGTTTCTTTCTTCTACCTGTTCAAATCTGCTGTTGTATGCCTTTAGTATGTGTGTGTGTGTATATATATATTTATTTATTTATTTTATTTTATTTTTTTTAGTTACTGGAGCTGGGAATTGAATCCCAGACCTCATATGTGGGCAGCTGGCTCTCAACCACTGAGCCAGCAGTTCCCCTGAGTTGGGTTTTTCATTTATTCGTTTATTGTTGTTGTTGTTTATTTATTTATTTTTTTAGGAGGCACCAGGGACTGAGCCTGGACCTCCCATGTGGGAAGCAGGCACTCAACCACTTGAGCCACATCCTTTCTCCTCTAGTGTATTTTTTAAATCTCTCTTATTGTGCCTTTAATCCCCATAATTTTTGTTATATTTTCAAATTCTTCTTTATGCTCACACATTGTCTTCTTAATATCCTTTGGCTCTACATCCATATATTCCTTCATGTCCTTGAATTGATTTAGGAGAGTAGTTTGAACTGCTTTGATTAGTTGTTCCAAATTCTGTGTCTCTTCTGAAGTTTTAATTTGTTCCCTTGACTGAGCCATGTCTTCCTGTTTCTTGGTATGACATGTAATTTTTGCTGATGCCTGGGTATCTGAAGATCTTGATACATTAACTCAGAAGATTCATTTCTTCCTCTTGTCTAGGGTTTTATTGGCTTTGTTTTAAGTCTCTTTTTTGATGCATGTTGCAACTTATTCTGGACCTTTAGTGTAGCTTGTGTTTAACTATTCAAATTTTCTCAGCCCCTCTTTATCTGATTCTTGCCCTGGATATGTGTTACAATATTTTAAAAAAGATTTATTTTCTGTCCAGCTCCTGTGATTAGTTTAAATTCTCTCACTCAGTGCCCCCTTTTCCTTACACTTTTCAGTTCTGGGACCTTTTCTGTATTACAGCAGTTCAGTTTCCCCCTTTTTTTTCCTGTGAGGCTTTTCTGCTTCTGGTTTCTTCCCCTTTAGAGTATCCCACCCTAGGGACCCAGATGTGATCAATCCAGAAAAATGGCTCACTCCAGAAAAGTCTGTTTTGCATTTAGGTGGTCCAGCCAACAGAAACTTTACTGAGTGTGCACAGCTCTTGTTAACAGTTCTTCTGTGGTCTCTTTCTCTTTTATTCCTGCCCACCCCTTGAAGTTCCTTTTGTATGCAGCACAATTTAGAGACTTGTGTTCCATACTGGGTCTCTGTGGACATTGGTCCCTGGTCCTGGATATGCAAAAGGTTATAACATTCTGCTGTGAGTGGCTTTATAGCTGTGCTGGCTGAATGAGGGGCATGGGAATTGACCAGTGCATCCAGGACAGAAATTTCCTACCTGATATTTTTCTTGTTCTTCAATTCAGCATGTATAAACGTCTCTAACATCCTCCAGAGTTTTAAAAAAGTGGAATTCTTCTCCTCCACCCCACCCTGGGGTGGTTCCCTCATCTATTTGCTTGTTATTTTTGCTCATAGTCTTTGATTTTGCTCACTGTCTGCTCATTTTTTGCTCATTGTCTTGTTTGTTGTTTTTGTTCATTGTCTGCTTGTTGGTTTTTGCTCATTGTCTGCTCATTGTCTGTTCATTGTTTGTCTTCTTTAGGAGACACTGGGAAACAAACCTGGGACTTCCCATGTGGGAGATGGGTGCCAAACTGCCTAAGCCACATCTACTCCCAGAATTTTTCTTTGTATTAGCTGATTATCTGGGGATTCTTTTTCATGGGATGGCTTATGTTGCCATGATGATTTCACCTTTGGCCAACTGATTTTTTAAAAATATACTTTATTTTTTTATGAATAGTTTTGTTGGAGAAGTTGTAGGTTTACAAAAATGTCACACATAAAATATATAAAATACAGAATTCACTTATGTCACCCTATTATTAACACCTTTTCCAACTGATTTTTGACAAGGTTGCCAAGTCCACTCAATTGGGAAAGAATAATCTCTTCAACAAATGGTACTGGGAGAATTGGCTATCGATATGCAAAAGAATGAAGGAACACTCCTCTCTCACATAATGTAAAAAAATTAACTCAAAATGGATCAAAGACCTATATAAGAACCAGGACTATAAAAGTCCTAGAAGAAACTGTAAGGAAGCATCTTCAAGGTCTTTTGTTAGGTAGTGGTTTCTTAGAATTTATACCCAGAGCACAAGCAACAAAAGAAAAATTAGATAAATGGGTCCTCCTCAAAATTAAAGACTTTTGTGCATCAAAGGACTCTACCATGAAAGTGAAAATACCTACACAATGAGAGAAAATATTTGGAAACCACATATCCAGTAAAGGTTTAATATCCAGAATCTATAAAGAAATCCTACAACACAACAATAAAAAGACAAACAACCCAATTAAAAATGAACAAAAGACTTTTGAGTAGACGTTTCTCCAAAGAAGATATACGAATGGCTAAAAGAACTGAAAAGATGCTAAACATTACCAACTATTATGGAAATGCAAATCAAAATCACAACGATATATCATTTCACACTTGCTAGGATGGCTACTATTTTTAAAAACAACAACATAAAATTACTAGTGTTAAAGAGAATATAGAGAAATAAGGACACTATTCATTGCTGGTGGAAATGTAAAATGGTGTGTCTGCTTTTGAAGACAGTTCCTCAGGAAGCTAAGTATAGAATTACCATATGATCCAACAATCCCATTACTAGGTATATACTCAAAAGAATTGAAAGCAGGGACTCCAACAGATATTTTCACACCGATGTTCATAGTGGCATTATTCACAATTGCCAAAAGATGGAAGCAACCCGTGTCCATTACCGATGAATGGATAAACAAAAAGGAATGAAGTCTTGATGGATGTGACAACATGGATTAACCTTGACGACATTACAATGGGTGAAATAAGCCAGACACAAAAGACAAATATTGTCTGATCTCATTGATATGAAGTAATTACAGTGATCAAACTCATAGAGTTAGAATCTAGAATATAGATTTCCAGGGCCTGGATTTTGAGTAGGGAATGGGAGAGTCTTAATTAGTACAAAATTTCTATTTAGGTTGATTGTGAAGGTTTAGAAATGGATGGTGGTGATGGTAACATATTATTGCGAGTGTAATTAACAGCAATGACTCATACATGTGAATGTGGTTAACAGGGGAAGTTTTAGGTCTTATATATGTTACTTGAATAAAAATTAAAGGATAAAACAAAGGACTGTATAACTCAATGAACCTTTGTGTAAATGATGACTTATAGTTCACAGTACAATTATTACAATGTTCTTATAATAAGAACCTAATGTGAATTATGACAAATGTACCATACTAATGCAAGGTCTTAGTAATAGGGTAGCATGTGGGAAAAAAAATACACCCTAATGTAAACTATGGACCATAGCAACAAGACTGGGAATGGCAAAAAAACACTTTGGTTTAGGAAGGCTAAGAAGAGTCTGGAACTGTGCCTCCCTTCCTGGCCAGCTCCCCTGAGCCAGCTCTGAAAAAAAAAATGATAGTACATTTTTAATATTCTTTCATCAGTTGTAGCAAAGGTACTATACTAATGCAAAGTGTTAACAATAGGAGAGTTATAAGGGAACACTTTATTTTTTACATGATTTTTCTGTAAACCTACAACTTCTTGAATTAAAAAAAAAATGAATATAACATGGTACCTGCACTTACAAAGCTCGCTTTCTTGTAGAGGAAGACAGGTAGGTGAAATATTAAGTGTAACTGAGTGTTATAACAAACACCAAGCACCTACTAAGTGCCAGTGTGTTATGTACTCTTTGTGTATTGGTTCTTTGTATCCTTACAGGTCTATAAGGCAGCCATTATTACCATCTAAATGTTACAGTTGGGGAAATTGAATAATAGAGACATTAAGTAATTTGACCAAGTTCATGTGTTTAATGCTGAAACCAGGATTTGAAACCCAGACATTGTGAATCCAGAAGCCTTGCTCTTATCTACTATGCTTCTCTTATAGCTGCTCTGAGAAGATCCCGTGTACAACCAAGGTGGGCACAAATTTGGGGAGGGCAATTATACCTGGATTTGTGGTAAGCAGGTCAGGAAAAGGCAACATCGAAATAATGCTTGGCTCATGAAAAATGAAACCAAAAATGTTCAATAGACAAAATGATAGAGTTGAAGCAGTAGGGAGTGAACATAAGACTAGGAGAAATGTAGAAATAAGGTGGTAGGAAATAGCAGAGCCCATCATGGAAATTTCAAGGAATGGTGCAAATGGAGGCAGAATGTAGAATTGTTTTTCATGGTCAAGCCCAACCGAGAAACATGGTATAATAGAGACATGATTATGAATATGTAAAAGGGAATAATTATTCCCTTATATCTAAACAGGATTCAACAAACACCTAGTATAACACTAATGCATTTATTTACAAATTATATGTATGTACTACCAAGAAATGCTATGTACACCACAAAATTTACAAATAAAAAGGAAATAAAATAAATACAAGTAGCTGTTGTAATATTCTCTTCCTTCATCTAACTTTTGCATACCCCCCACAAGGGTGCTTGCACCCCACTTTGGAGACAAGTGGTATATACATGCAGGTCCCCTAAAGTGGCCTTCACTCAGGGACAGTGTTGACTGAACACAACAAAGGTTAACTTATCTTCAAGTAGGAAAGCTCTGGAGTTGAGCCTTTGACTCTAGAGAGATTGGCCTCCATGCATTTCTGGAATCACACTGCAGGGGTCGTAATGATGAGGAGGAAGGTCTTGGGTGTGCAACAGTAGCTGCACACATTGCTCCAGAGCCGTCCTGAGGGCTCCAGAGGAACTTCTCTGCTCGTGACTTTAAGCAGGGAAATATTAGTCATAGGATTTGAAGCAGGGAAATAAAATGGCAATATCCTGTATCACCATGGTCAGACCCAATTACTGTTGTACAGTATAAATCATTATTACAGTAGATTCAACATGAATTTCTCCAACATATTGGCTTGGGAATGTACAGTAATAGGTAATTTATAGACCTGACAAAAATTCTTCTGGTAATGCCAGGAAAAACTGAAGATTTTCAAAACGAAAAACAGGAATATTTCCCCGTGTAAATAATAGATAAAGAATGAAGAAGAATAAATGAACATAATCCAGCAGTAATCCCCTCAGGGGGCAATAAAACCCAAAAAGTCCAATTTGTATATCAAGATCCATTAGGCAGGAAGTTAGTAAGCCAGACACTGTCCTATGACTCTGAAGGGAATAACTTAATGTAGGGGTTTGATGCCTCAAATTAGAAACGACGGAAGGAAAGACTTTCAATATTTCATTATTTTGCATTAGTTCAGTATGAACAGGCTTTAATCTTAGATAATTTCTCTTAACACATAGTGACACAGAAAGAACACTGCATATATTACACAGCTACATTAGTAAAAACTGCACTGCTCTTTGTGTCCCCTAAATACTTTTATCATGCATTCCTTTGGCAGGTGTGAAGTCTTCAGAGTGGAGTTTACATAGTGATGCACCTTTGGTTGTGTTGTAAGTTGGCTTGTCTTGTGAATTCTCAAATTCTGATGCCAGAATTACATTTTGTATTCTCAATTTATAATTAAGTATTTTCTGTAAAGTTAGATACCTTACTGAGGGAAATCTGTTTAAAAATGTTTTTAAGAATAGGATGGGTGGAACAAATCATAATTTAAATCAGAATGGTATTGTAAGCCTTACACATTTCTATATTATAAATTAAAAAATGGGAATTTAAATATTTAGCCTTTTTTCTGAACATAATAACTTTCGCCCAGGATTAATAATTGTAGGAGTTAATTTCTGGTTTTCACCTTAATCAGGAATTGTAACTATTTTTCTCCACATATACTTAGGTGAGCTTCTCTAAATGTATGATTCAAAATGCTCTTCTTTGTTTTGAAGATGGAACTCTTATAAGACTTTGAAATATTTTTCCTATTATGATTATGAATTTTCATTGATATTTTGTGACCAAAGTCATTTTTGTAACAGTTGGGAAAGCCACAGAGCTGAGTGTAGTCCATAAGCTTAGGGATGGATGAATGTGCAAATTTGCTCTGGTTTACATGGAGCCCCAAATCAATTTTATAGCTTGTCACAAGAAGTGTTAACTTGATGCAAAATATTGTGTTCTGCCAACCCAATCTACTGAGGTTTATTACTCTGATTTTTTTAATAGTACATCTGGGCTAGCTGAAGATAAATTAACCAGAATAGACATGATAAAAATTTATTTTTTGTCTCCTTAAATTGATTACTATTCTGCCAGTTTTTATAGTGACATTTAAAATATCTTCCTGTGATGGTTAATTTCATGTGTCAACTTGGCTAGATTATGTTGTGCAGTTGTTTGGTCAGGCAAGTACTAGCCTAATTCTTACTGTGAGGTCATTTTGTACATGGATTTATATCATTAGTCAGTTGATTGCATCTACAGCTGATTGTATCTATAATCAACAAAGGAGAGTGCCCTCAGCAATATGGAGACTCTCTTCATCCATATTCAGTTGGAGATCTTAAAGCCAGAACTGAGGATTTTCAGAAGTCAGAAAAAAGAATATCTGCCTCTTCTTCGGCCAGCCAGCTTCTGCTTGGAAATACAACTTCGCCTATGCCAGGAGTTTCCAGCTTCTGGCATGCCCTATAGAATTTGGATTTGCCAATCCCCATGGTCATGTGATATGTGAGCCAGTTCCTATAATAAATCTCTTTACATGTCTATGCTTGTGTGTACATATATATTGCTCTTTCTTTGGAGAACCCTAACTAATGCACTTTCCAAGTCATGGAAATAAGGCTTGAGCTTATTTGGATATGTACAAACTGTAAAAATATACTTCTTATACTTCACTATTTTCTACTTTCCCAAATGTAGCATACTTCAACTATCTGATTAGTTTGTTTCTTCATGCTTTCTTCCAAAGAATTTCCTCAGTCAGACTGATAAACTACATATCTTTGTACAAAATATTTGAACTACAGAAATAGCTCAGCATTAGAGTTTGTTGTACTATATATATGTATTTTAAAAATGAAAATCTCATTTCATTACGTACCTATAGCTTGGAAAAATTCTTTGGGGACCCTAATAATGGATGAATAAGACATATTTGCAGATTTGTGTTTATTATATCAGTAGGTATTTTCCATGTGTTTGAGAAGGCTAAGGCTATAAAATGGCTTTTAAGCACTATTCAAAATCTAATTTATAACTATGTTTAAAGAAAGAGATTATGGAAGTATAAGACTTATTAAGCATAAACATATATTTCCCTTCTGCCCCTGATTCCAAACAGAAAAAATGAAAATTAAAGCTAAAATAAATAAATATAAAGTAAAATAAATTAATTCCAGACAAGAGCTGGGAGGCAAGAACACTGTGCCATCAGCATACCAAAAATGTTGAGGATTTCCAAAAATTGAGAATGTAGATAGGGTCAGATCTTTTGAGAGGAAAGATATAAGCTTCTCAAAGTCATAGCACCAAATCCATATAAAAGACTGCTATAGAGGTAGGAGCATTTGACGAAATCTCCAAGGATAGATTCAAGGATGAATGGAGTGAAAAAGGCATGGAGGCAGTCATTACTGTGCAAAATCAGGGAAGGGCATTCAGCCTGGTTAAGCCAGGTTAGATTTGCCATATTCCTCATTTGTACTAAAGAGAGATAACTCACAGTTTCCCCAGAAGTTAAAATAAAAATGTGGGTCATGAGACTATGAACAACCAGGAATGGCAGGGAAACAGAATCCTTATGTCCAAGAAAAAAAATCTAGCTGTGCAAGGGGCATTATGTCCTGCCCATTCCCCACACTCATGGAAGATGAGCCCTTATATTCGGAACACACATCCACAAGGGACTAACAGAGATTTGTAAACACAACATAAGCATTTGAGACAAACCAACTCTTAAAAGAGATGCACTGGGACTTTTGTATCTGCCAAGATGGAGTAGTCTAATTTCTCCCTTGCCCTTCCCCTTACAACCCAAAAATCCATAGATGTAACACAACAAAAAGCACAGGAAGTCTCTGAAAGGTGGCAAGAAGATGACAGATTGCCTTGAGACCTTGCAATTTGAGGAACAACACAGCACTGAGTTCTCAAAGTTTCCTTACTGCCTTCTTTATATCCTGTCAGGGCACTGCAGAAGCCTCTTAGCCAGATCCATCAACAGACATGGAAAGTTCCAAGAAAAACCCGTTCCCCTTAACCAAAGGATTGCAAAAAAGCGTGCCCTACCGAAAACCATTTTGAAAATATCTATACTACTCCAGAAAAGCACCAATGGATAAAGCACCCCTCCACAATTTCAAGAAGCTGATCTTCCATTCTCTCCCTCATCCTACCCCATAGAAGCAGGTGAAGCTTCAGTTCTCTGGCTGGTGGTGTCAGTGGGTCCAAGAGTAAAGCAAACTGTAATCATCCATAATCTGTCTGGCAGAAGGAAGAGATGCTCTGATTCCATATATATATATTGCAGGATCAAACAGGAAGCTCATTTTCCATCTCCCAAACAGAAGAAATAGTCAGCACTTTGATTCCCCAGCTAGTGTCAGTAGGGTCCAGCAAGGAGCCAAACCTCCATTCCTGCCTGGCAGCAACAAGATTTAACCAGGTGGTGTGAGATGGGGCTAGTCAGCACACCTCCCCCACTCCCTGATAGCAGGGATCACTTGGCATCAACGAGATAAAATAGGCCTGAGCAAGATGGAATGAATAGTCAACCACCCAACCTGGGTGTCAGAGAAGCCCAGTGAGGAGGTGAGCGTCTACTCCCATCCAGCATCAATCAGGCAAATAGGAGGGTAGGAGGGGGCACCAATTGGCATTCTCCCCTTCCCTCTCCTCAACACTGATGTCAGCGGGGCCCAGCAGGCAGCTGAGATTCCATCTCCACTCTGCAGCAACAAAGCCGTTTGAGTCAGCTCTCTACTTTCTCTCTCTCTGGTGGCCACGGGGTCCAATAGGGCAATGATCTTAGGTCTCCACTTGGAGGTAATGAGGCAGTGTAAGGCAGTGCCCCATTTTGCTAGATGTTATTAGTGGAGATCAGCAGAAAGTTGAACATACACACCGTCCTGTACTTAGCTACACCTGACCAGAGAGACTGCCCCTAATAAAATGAAGATAAATAGGATCCAGAGTCTCATAATATAATATTCATAATGTCCAGGATGCAATCAGAAAATCATGTGTCATACCAAGAACCAGAAAAAATATAACATTGAGAAAAGACAGCCAATAGATGCTAACACTGAGATGAATTAGATGTTAGAATTATCTGACAAGGATCTTAAAGCAGCCATCATAATATGTTTCAACAAGTATTTATGAATTCTCTTGAAACAAATGAAAAGTGAAATACTGGCAAAGAAATACAAATTATTAAAAACACCAAGTGGAGATTATACTACTGAAAAATATACCATAGATATTTTCTGGTTAGGCTCAATAGTAGGAAGATGACAGAAGATAGTATCCATGAAATTGAGAACAGAGCAATAGTATTAATCCAATTTTAACAACAGAGACAGTTGACTAAAAGAAATGAAGACAGTTTCAGGGACCTTTGGGAAATTAACAAAATTTCAAACATTTGTACCATTGGAGTCCTAGAAGGAAAGGAGACATGGAGCAGGGCTGGAAAAATATCCAAAGAAACAAAGGCTGGAAACTTCTCAAATTGGCAAAGGACGTGAACCTATAGATTCAAGGAGCTGAACCAAGCCCAAATAAAATAAAACCAGAGAAATCCATGCCAAAATACAGCATAACTGAACTTCTGAAAAATAAAGACAAAGAAAAATGTTGAAAGCATCTAGAGACAAATGATGCGTTACTTACAGAGGAATATATATTCAAATGACAGTGGATTTATTATCTGACATTATGGAGGCCAGTAAGAAGAGGTACAATATTTTTCAAATGATTAAAGAAAAAACTGTCCACCCTGAATTCTATATCCTGTGAAAATATCCTTCAGGAATGAAGGGGAAATAAAGATATTCTCAAATGAAAGGAAAATAAGGGATTATTCACTAGCAAACATACCCTTAAAGAATGACTAAAGGAAATTCTCTATACAAAAAGGATATGCTAACAGAAGGCTTAAAACTACAGAAAGGAAAGCACAACAGTAGAATAGGATGCTCCTCAGCTTGACAAAAAGCATCTACAAAAAGCCTATAGCTAATATCATAATTAGTGATAAAAAACTGAATGCTTTCCCGCTAAGACTGAAAATAACTCAAAGATGTCAGCTATCACCACTCTATTCAACATGGCACAGGTAGTTCTATCACCTTCTATAAGGCAAGAAAAAGAAGTAGAGGTACACAGATTGGAATGGAAAAAATTAAACTGCTCCTATTTGCAGATGATGTGACGGTCTGTGTAAAAAATCCCCACAAATCCACAAAAAAAAAAACACTTGTGAAACTAATGTGTGATTTCGGTAAGGTCACAGAATACAAATTCAGGACACTAAAATCAATCACATTTCTATGTACTAACAATGAATATATGGAAATTAAGTTCCATTTACAATCACTGCAAAGAAAATTGGATATTTGTTATAAATTTAGCAAAACATGTACTGTAACTGAATGCTGAAAATGACAAAATGCTGATGAAAGAAATCAAAGAAGGCCTAAGCAAATATAGACCCATTCCATGTTTATAGATTGGAAGACTCAGCTGAGGCTAGAAGGCATGCTTCCTCCCAGGATCAGTATCTTTTGGCTGGCCAGAGATCTTTGAGGTTCCTTGGCTTTCCTGTCACATGACAATGCTCATGGTGGCATCCTCTCCTTTCTCTTATAGGTTCTGTTGACTTCCAGCTTCTGGCTGCTCCCTGTGGCTTCTCTTTTCCGTGTCCAATTTCCTTTGCTCATAAGGACTTTGGCTATATTGGATTAAAGCCCATTTTCATTCCGTTTGGGCACTCCTGAACTAATAGCATCTTCAAAATCCTATTTACAAATGAGTTCACACCCACAGGATCAGGGGTTTAGACCCTAACATGCTTTTTGTGGGGAACATGATTTAATCCCCAACACTAGTATCTAGAATACATAAAGGATTCTCACAATGAAACAGAAAAGGAACAAAGAATCTAATTAGAAACTGGGCAAAAGACATGAACAGATATTTACCAAACAGGATATACAGTTGTTGCAAAGAAGACATGCAAAGATATTCGACTCCATCATCAATTTTGAAAATGTAAAATGGTGAGTTATCATTACACACCTATCGGAAAGATTTAAAAAAAAAAAACAAATATTGAAGAGGGTGCAGATAAACTGGATCCCTGATACATTGCTGTTGGGAATGCAAAATGTAGAACCACTCTGGAAAATAGTTTGGCAGCTTCTTATAAAACTAAACAAGCAACTAGCATATGACCCAGCAATTGTACTCTTGGGCATTTATCCCAGAGAAATGAAAATATCTGCTCATAGCAGATTTATTCTTTAGCCAAAAATGGGAAACAACCCAGATTTCCTTTAATGGATGAATGGTTAAACAAACTGTGATACGTCCATACCATGGAATACTACCCAGCAACAAAAAGAACGAACTATTGATACACACATCTACCTGGGTGCATCTCCAGAGAATTGTGTTGAGGTAAAAAAAGCCAATCCCAAAAGTTTACATACAGTGTGATTCCATTTATATACATTCTTGAAATGACAAAATTATAGAAATGGAGGGCACATTAGTCCTTGTCAGGGGTCAGGGATGGGGTAAAGCGGAAGGGTGGTGTGGCAATAAAAGGGCAAGAGGTGGGATTCTTAGGTGATGGAGCTCTATCACTGTGAGTATCTTTTTGTGATAGTTTACTGTAATTTTACAAGATGCTGCCATTGGGGGAAAATAGGTAAAGGGTACACCATACTCTGTATTATTTCTTACAATTGCATGTAAATATACAACTATCTCAAAATAAACAAGAGATGCATCACATTTAACTAGAAAAGAAGCTAATACCCAAGGAAAGAGAGTGAATAAAACACACAGAAAAGGATTTGAAAATAAATATAATTATTAACATCAGAGAGATTCTAGGCTATTACCTATATTAAAAATCACGTTTTAAAAATAAACAATATGTGATGTATAGAGTTATAAAATCTATGCAAAAAAAATAACAACACTTCAATTGCACTGCAGACAATTAAACATGCTTATCTTTTTCCATTATGAAATCCCACAAAAATAATAAAAAAGGAATAAAACCTAGGATGAAAAAGGAAATTGGAAATGAAATGAAAGGAACAAGATATGGGAAATTGAAAAACAGATGGAGGAGAGACAATTGACTTAGCAAACAAGAAAAAGCAGAATGTCAAGCTACTCGTGGGGAAACCTGGAATCAACACAGTTCCCCAATTAAGACTCAAGAAAGATTTGGCAATTTTAGGTAGCAGATGCAGTGAATCCAAGAGTTCCACTGAAGCTGAAAATAGGAGTACTGTTTGAGTCCTGTAAACAGTAGCTCTTAAAATGAGATCACCAACTAGTAGCGTCAACCTCACTTGGAAACTCATTAGAAATGCAAATTTTCTGTCCCCACCCTACAGTTCATGAATTAGAAACTATGTTGTGTAGGGTCTGGAAGCCCTCTGCAAGATTCTGATGCACAATCAAGGTTGAGAACCTGTGTCTAAAAAAGAGAACCCCAGAGCCCCTCTCCAACCCACAAAAACCTGGCAACTAACCCTCTCCAACTCAGCAGAAGACCAGAGGCATAGAACTCTGAAAATTTCATTTCTAAAGAAATACTCCTCAAACTTTAATGTGCACACAGATCTTGTTACAATGCAGTTTCTTATTTCATAGGTTTGGGTTGAGCCTGGAGAATATGCATGTTTAATAAGCTCCCAGGTGATATCGTTGCTGCTGGACTGAGGCTCACACGTTGAGTATCAAGGATCAAGAACACTCTTTCTCAAAGTTGTCTGCACATTGGAATCACCTGGGGAGCCTTAAAAACTACCCAGGCCTGAGTCCCACCCCAGAGATTCTGTTTAATTAGCAGGGTGTGTGGCCTGAGTTTTGAGAGTTTTAAAACTCCCCAGGGGATTCTAATGTGCTGCCAAGGTTAGGAACCGCTGAGCTAGAGGGACTCTGGTAAAGCTGAAGGTGGACATTCCAAAAGAAAATAGAGAATAAGTGGAAGTTTATATACTGAAAAGTGAGACCTCCAATTTCCTTCTCTGACTCAGCTTCTGGGCAAAGAGATCATATGATTATTCTGTGGGTAAAAGCTGCCCAAATGAAAAGAAACACAATGTTTGAGCCACCACCTGCTCAGGCAACAAGCTTTATCCATGTATATACACAACTCAGTAAACTAAAAGATCAACTGAGCAATTAGTTTTCAATTTGAAATTGTAATAGCTGAAAAGAATCCTTTTGACAACTCCTCCTCCCCCAGTATCTGGGAATCGACTTACCAAGATTGTGCAAGACTTACAGGAAGAAACTATAATGCCTAAGAACATAAAAGTTGAAACTAAATAAACAGAAAATCTTACTAAGTGGAAGAATTCACCATTTTAAGGCTGTCAGTTTCCCCCAAATTAATCTATTTAATTAATTCAATTAAAAAATCTAATCCCCAATAGGATTTTTGGTAGAATTTGGAAAGCGATTCTACAATTCATCTAAAGTACACAAAAGAGTAGCCAATAGTATTTTGAAGTAAGTGGGAAGTGTAATCCTTTCAAATGGAAAAGCTCATCACTTGTGGGAAATGTCCAGCAGAGTTGAGAGTAGAAGTGGTGTCTGTCTTCTGAGACCTCTTAAGTACTGGTAATTATCTAGCATGAAGGTCTGTCTCTCCATGGTGTTATGTCAAAATAGGACCAAAGAGCTGAGGCGCACCCATCTAATAATTCAGATTTTAATGAGGATACTTGAGCTCAGAATGCCCTAGTTTAGGGGTTCATAACCTTTTTGTTCTATGGACCCCTTTGCCAGTCAGGTAAAAACCACAGACCCCTTACTAAGTCCACACTATACTGTGTATTATTTAATAAATATATCACACCTGTACCAATACATCCCCCCAAAAATATTTTTTTGAATTTCAATTCAAACTCACAGACCACTTGTTTAGAACCCTAGTCTTAATTTATAATAAAAAATAAGTCAGACAAACCAAGATACACACATTAACTTGATCACCATAATTTCTCTTGAGAGGCAGACCTGAAGTTTAATTATAAGCTTGTTGGGTTAATGTAGAATTATAACAAGGTGTTATAGGATCTCATTATTTAAAGCCACAGACCAATATGCTCTGAAAAATTCAATACAATGGTATCCATCATTTGGCTGAGGAGTCTGGAATGTGCTGGGACTTTCCCACAGGAGAGTCCTTGGATCAGTCTTGCTAATGTTTGCCTCCAGTACTCTCTTTTCACTGTACATTTTTTGCTGATTAACTTTGATTTTTAAAAAAATTAAAATTAAAATTGCCTAGTCTTCCTTTCCCCTTTAACTTTGTATATCTTTGGTCTGTTTTTGTTGATGTTGTTATTGTTAAATTTATCTTGCTATATTTCAAAGGTATAAGACTTCAAACTGGTGCTTAGATAATCTCTAATGATCTAACTTAATTTTTCCCATAATGAGCAATTTTTGATGATTCATAGTTTCTTTACCTATAAAATCAGTATAAGAAAATTATCTTATGGAGAATAAAGAATGCAGCGTATGTTAAAAGCTTATCAGAGTGCTCATAGGTACTAGTAGATACTCAAAAGAATGTACAGAGTACATTCTTTCTCTAACCAAATAATGAATGTTTAAAATTATTTTTAACCGTTAATATATCATGAGGTATGACAAACTACAAGGGCATAACCAAAACGATCCCAGAATCATTGGCAATAACTCTATTCCTGCTACTGAGTAAATAAGCATCAGAAAAACGGAAATGGAAACAAGAATTTTGACAGAGGGAATTTAATACAGGAAAATGGGCATAGTGGTGTTATAGAGCTGGAAGAACAAAACAAAAACCTTGTAGTAACTCAGAGATAACTTCAGGAAGCAGCTACCAAAGTTAGGACTTAAAAATCAAAGACTAGGTGTTGAGGTTGTCAGAAATAAGTTCAGACAGGGATTTCTGTAGGGCTGGGACTCAGACCCAGGGGTGTTGACTGGTGTAGCCATTGGGCAATTTGAAGTAATTATGAATTCCAAAAATATATATTGTATTATGCTTGTAAATTGCTCTGTTCATCTGGGCATGATTAAATTATGATTAGGGCAGTTGCCTGGGCCATGTCAGTAGGGTGGCCCACCCCTTGGTGGGTGGGGAATAAAAGATAAAAGGGATCACAAAGAACAGAGTTGCAGCAGTTTTGAGTAGCAATTTTGATGCTGGAGTTTTGATGTTGGAGAGAAGGCCCCAGGATAGAGATGAGCCATTCTCCTGAGAGTTCGCAGCTGGCCTTGTGGAGAGAAGCAAAGCCTAGAGAGCCTAATAGTCTACAGCTGACCTTGTGGAGGAACCAGAGGAGCTAAGTCCGAGAGAAACGCAGCCCTGGGAAGAGAGGAACCCAAGAAGCCTGAACTGTGGAAAACGTCGGCAGCTGTCTTGCTCCAACACGTGGCAATGGACTTTGGTGAGGGAAGAAAGTTATGCTTTATGGCCTGGTAATTGCGGACTTCTACCCCAAATAAATACCCTTTATAAAGATGAACCAATCTCTGGTATATTACATTAGCACCCCTTTAGCTGACTAACACAACTGGCTACTGATCTTACCATGAACAAGTAGGCTAAAGTTGATTCTGGGAATTTTGAAAGGAGATAGAAGTTGGAACCAACTGCTGTTGCTGAGGCAATGAGCCACTGATGGGGCATATTAAATTGTGAGCACTAAAAATGATGATTAGAAGCTCTTTGTGCATGGGTGAGATTTGTGGCTTTGCTGTCAATCGACCATTTATGGACCCATCTATTTTGTGGGGACTCCTAACTACCAGTATCTCAACCTTTTTTCTCTTGGGCAAGCATCCCATGCCCTATAGGCACTCTCCACTCTACTGTCATGTATGTGTGTGTGTGGGGGGGCGGGGGATGATTATCTCGCTGGCTGCCAGCTTTTTAGAAGCAGAGAATGGGAAAGAGACTTGGAGACCTTACCACTCAGAGAGAACTTCACCTAATCTAATGCTTTTGTGAATCACATATTGCCTCAGTCCCTAGCTATGCTTGGATTTCCTTGCCTAGAATCCACCTGATCAAACCTTTCCAGGGGAAACTTTCTGATCTCTTTTTGGATAAAGATGGGATGCATATTCATTCTTTAAATGACTTTCAATCATTATTCCTATTTATTGCCTCACTTTACATTCTGATTTCAAAAGTATCTGGTGCTTCTAGTTCTTATAGATAAATATCATTGAATAGGCTTTACTTATCATATATTATTTGACCTTAAAAACTCACAAAACAAAGAAAATCACACATGCCAAAGGAAGATAGAATACAAACCCCATAAAAGTGGCATAATAAAGTCTATTATTATTTACCTTTGACACTAATTTCAGATAAAGCCAAGGTACAACCAATTTATCACTTCTGGTATAGGACTGATCCAATTTGTAGCTTTAATCCATGTATCAAAGATGACTAGAATAATTTTTAAAAATCTTTGAAAGATGAACTGTTTTTTCCTGGATAAGGTAATGGAGCTGGCATAGTAGTGTTCACCAGGTTCCTAGATCTAATATTTTCCCTATGAATTTAGGCCAGTCCTCTGCCAGTAAGAAAAATTATTTTTTAAGTCTGTATTACATAGACTTAAATTAAATCACAACGGCCTAGGCACCTTTTCACACTCGTGGTTGGGGAAAAATGTTTATTGGAAGCTTGTTTAACTAGATTTTTTCATACAAAATTGTAGCAGTTTGGTATTGGTTATGAATTCCAAAAATAAATATTGGATTATGTTTGTAAACTGGTTTGTTCCTCTGGGTATATTTGATTATATTGGATTCCAAGGTTTCATTTTTATTTGATTAAATAATGATTGAGGCTTTGATTAAGCCACGTCAGTAGAACATTGAGTCTCTGCCCCTTTGGTGAGTGGGGACTCACAGAGAAACCGTAACACAGAGAAGGGAGTTTGGAGTTTTGAGCTGGAGCCCGGGAAGTAAACATATGGGAGAAGAACACAGAGGAATAGAGACAGCTCCACAGACATGGCAGAGACCACAGGAAGAGAGACAAGCTGTTTGCCTGATAGTCTACAGCTGACCTTGTGGAAGAGAGGCAAGCCTGAGCTCGGAGAGAATTGAGCCCCAGGGAGAGAGACAAAGCCTAGAGAAGCTGATGGCCTACAGCTGATATTGGAAGAAGCTGGGAACATGGAGCCTTAAGAGCAAGAGGAAGGCTGAACATCAGCAGCCATCTTGCTCCAACACATGGTGTATTAGTAAGCCACAGGGGTGCTAGTGTGAAATACCAAAAATGGGTTGGTCTTTATAAAGGGTATTTATGTGGGGTAGAAGTCCACAGTTACGAGGCCAGAAAGCGTAAGTTTCTTCTCTCACCAAAGTCCATTGCCACTTGTTGGAGCAAGACAGCTGCCGACGTTTGCCGGGGTTCAGGCTCTTGGGTTCCTCTCTTCCTGGGGCTGCGTTTCTTTCCGGGCTTAGCTCCTGTTTCCTCCACAAGGTCAGCTGTAGACTATCAGGCGAACGGCTCGCTTCTCTCCTCCTGGGACCTTCTCTCCAACATCAAAACTGCTTCTCAAAACTGCTTCCTCTGTCCTTTGCCTTGCCTTTTATATTCGATTCCCCCACCCACCAAGGGGTGGGGCTCAATGCCCTACTGAGTGGCCCAGTCAATGCCCTAATCACAACTTAATCATGCCCAGATTAACAGATCAGTTTACAAGCATGATCCAATTATATTTTTGGAATTCATAATTACATTAAATTGGCCAACGGCTACACGTGGCAACAGATTATGGTGAGAGAGGTAACTTATGCT
>JAQZBX010042303.1:0-22062 GCA_029593785.1 Cabassous unicinctus | reverse complement strand
ATATTTACGATGTTAAATTTTAACTCCATGGTAACCACAAGGAAAATAGATGAAAAATATATCCAGACAGAAAAGAAAAGTCACTCATTATATTACAACACAAGAAAATCAAATACATAAAAATAGGAATTAACAAAAGTAAGGGACAAAAAAAGTATAAGACTTAAAAAGTCTAAACAGCAAAACGGCAGAAGAAACTAATTGCTGAGCCCCAAAATATATGAAGCAGATACTTACAGATTTGAAGGGAAAAACTGATGACTCTACATTAATAGTTAAGGGACTTTAATATACCAATATAAATAATGGATAGATAGAAGCCTTAAGTAATATCCTAAACAAAGAAGACCTCACAGACATATATAGAACATGTCACCCAACAAACACAGAATACACACCCTTCCCAAGTGAACATGGATCATTCTCCATGATAGACCATGTTAGGTGACAAAACAAGACTTAAAAAATTAAAAAAATATATTGAAATCATACACTGTATATTCTCCCACAATGACAGAGTAAAACTAGAAATCAATAACAGAGGGAGAAATGGAAAATTAAAAAATATGTAAAATAAGATAAATGTGCCTGGACAGGATTTTTTTAAGTAATGCTTCCATAATTTCTTAAGTAGGCTGTTATTTTATTTTTCTGAATTTGAAATAAAGTTTAAAAATAAAAAAGCAACATGTTCATGAACTGATAGTACCTATTAGTGTGAAAAGACATTTTTAAAGATGAAATGTATAAAATCTTATTAACAAATCACATTTGCAATCAATTTGATGATATGGAAAACGAACTTTGAACTCCAATTAAGTGAAAGGTTATCCCCCCAAAATGAATTTTAATCTTCTCATTAATAGACCTGTCTTTAAAAAATATGTTAAAAAATTGCCTCAATAAAATATTTGTGGAAAAATAAATATGTGGAAATTAAATAACATACTCTTACACAACCAACAGGTTAAAGAGGAAATCATAAGCAAAATTAGGAAATATCTTGAGGTGAATGTAAATGAAAACACGGCATACCAAAACTTAATGGGATGCAGCAAAGGCGGTACTGAAAAGGAAATTTATAGCTCTAAATGCTTACATTAAAAAAGAAGACTTGAAATCTTCTTTTTAAGGTTAGAGACCTAACCTTAAAACTGGAAGAACTACAAAAGAGGAGGAAATTAAACCCTAAGTGAGCAAAAGGAAGGAAATAAAAAATATTAGCATGGAGGTGAAAGAGAAAGAAAAAACAAAACAATAGAGAGAATCAAAAAAATAAAAAGTTGGTTCTTGGAAAAGATCAATAAAATTAACAAAACTTTATCTAGACTGACATAGAAGAAAGAGAGGGACACCCATAACTAAAAACAGAAATAAAAAGGGGGACATTACTACCAACCTTGCTGAAATAGAACGGACTTTAAAAGGATACTATGAACAACTGTATGTCTATAAATTACATAACCTAGATGAAATGGACAAATTCTTAGTAACAGACAAACTACCTACATTGACTTAAGCAGAAATAGAAGATCTCAGCAAATCAATCATTAGTAAAGAAATTGAATCAGTCATCAAATTCCTCCCAACAAAGAAAAGCCCAGGACCAGATGGCTTTATAGGGGGAATTCTACCAAACATTTCAAGACGGAACTCCAATTCTTCTCAAACACTTCCAAGCAATTGAAGCAGAGGGAACATTCCCTAATTCATTCTACGAGGCCAACATCACCCTCATACCAAAGCCAGATAAAAATACCACAAGAAAAGAATACTACAGACCAATATCTCTTATGAGTATAGATGCAATAATTCTCAACAAAATACTATCAAATCTAATCCAACAGCATGTGAAAAGAATTCTACATCGTGATCAAGTGGGATTTATCCCTGATATGCAATGTTGTTTCAACAAATGAAAATTAATTAATAGTGAATGCCACATTAACACAATCATGAAAACAAAAAGACAATCTGTAGAAAGAGAAAAATATTTGGAAACAAAATATCTGATAAAGGTTTACTATCCAGAATACATAAAGAAATTCTTCAACTTGACAAAAAAGACAGACAAGCCAATTAAAAATGAGCAAAAGACTCGGACAGACATCTCTCCAAAGAAGATATATAAATGGCCAGAAAGCACATGAAAAGGTGTTCATCTTCGTTAGCCATCAGGGAAATGTAACTCAAAACCACAATGAGATGCCATTTCACACCCATTAGAATAGTTATTTTTTTCAAAATAAAAAAAATGAGTGTTAGAGAGGATGTAGACAAATAGGAAACCTCATTTAATGCTGGTGGCAATGTTGTAAAATGGTGCAGCCACTGTGGAAGACAGTTTGTCAGTCCTTAAGAAGCTAAGTATCAAAATACCATATGACCCAGCAATCCAACTACTTGATGCACTCCCCAAAGAACTGAAAGCAGGGACTTGTACAGATATTTGCACACCGATGTTCATAGCAGCTTTATTCACAATTGCCAAAAGATGGAAGCAACCCAAGTATCCACCAACCAATGAATGGATAAATAAAATGTAGTGTATACATACAATGGAACAGTATCAGACACATTAGGAAAAGAAATTCTGATACATGTGACAACATGGATGAACCTTGAAGTCATTGGGCTGAGTGAAATAAGCCAGGCACAAAAGAACAAATATTATATGATCGTACTGATTTGAAACAATTCAAATATGCAAACTCATAGAGTCAGAATTTAGAATATAGGTTACCAGGGGATGGGGTAGGGATAGGAAATGAGAAGTTAAAGCTTCAAATGCACAGAGTTCCTATTTGGAATGATGGAAATGTTTAGGTTTTGGATGGTAGTGACGGTAGCACAACATTGTGAATGCAATTAACAGCACTGAAATATATATCTGAACGTGATTAAGAGGGGAAATATTAGATTGTATATAACAGAATTTTTTTTTAAATCCATGGAACGACATTTCATAGTGAACCCTAAGTTAAACCATGGACTTTAGTTAATAGTACAATTATAAAATTGTGCTATCATCAATTATAACAAATGTTCCACACCAATGCAAGTTGTTGAGTGTATGGGATTCCTGTATTTTATGCAAGATTATTCTGTAAATCCACAACTTCTCTAATAAAGAAAAAAAGAATTCATTCTAAGAATTATTTTGGGGACAGTTTAAGCTATGGACTCATATCTTTAAGATGTAAACTGCTTAGAATGTGGGTCTCAATCAATGATTCCATCATATTCTACCCTGACTAAACAAAGACTAGGGCTCCAACCCAAGACTGCAAAAACATTTGGACTGGTGATGTATTTTTCCAATTATAGCTTTCAGTGTTCGCTGTCTATGAACACATTGAAGCCATTTAGGATATATTATTCTAGTAAATGAACAGACTGTTCACACATTAAATTCCAGCTCCTGTGTAGATTGTAAAATGCAATACCTTTATCTATTTCATGCTGAAATTAAAAATCCATATCACAAATTCTGAGAAAATAAACCATTATCCTTTCCTGACTAATGTAAGTGGAATGAGCATATTTATTATCAGAAAAGTACTGAAATATATTGACTTTTTTTTCTGGGTAATGTATCTAAGAATAATTTACTCTGCAATATATATGAGTAACATATAGACACCTTTAACACATATGCTAATGGAATTAAAGAAGGCAAAGGGCCCAGGACTCTGAAGAATGAGGAAAGTATTTGCTTGTGACTGGGCAAAGGGAACTGAGAGGTCAGGACAGAGGTGGAGGATGGGGTGGCATGTTTTGGCGTATAAAGAATAAAATAACTGTGATATCATTATATCAGTGAAGTGGGGAAATAAGTCTACTTTGAATAGGATTCTGCCTCTTTTAGACCCTCCCTGCCTCTCCCATGAGTCTCTGCAGGTCTATCAGTATAATTCCACCCAAGCTTCAGAACTGGGCACAACTTAGGTTGTCCATCAGAAGAGCCCATCTTCCTGACTGTATTATGGAAATACAAACGGAATATCCCCTGAGGTTTAACATATAGAAATACTGGGCTAAAAGAAACCTCTATTACTTTAAGTTTATGAAGCATGGACATATATCATATGAATACCAGCGGCCGTTTTTCTACCACATGGGCTGCATCTGTCTAAATTGTATGAGCTCCTGGGCTGGCTGTAACTAATGACCTTTCCTGTTCTAGTTATGAGCCATACCTACGCCTTATTGAGTTATCTAACCCCAGTCAGTTTTTCTGTTGCTTCTCAAGGAAATTGTATTAATAAGACACTGAAAAGAACATATAAATGGCTAAGAATTTAGAAAAAAATATAAAATTTGAGTAAATGTTAAAGAAATTTGATTATTTTATTATTTTAAAAAAGGAATGAAGGAAAGATTAGTAGTAGCCTTAAATGATAAGGAAGACCTACATAATAAACCCAGGAAATTTATGACATCATCACTCATACTGGAATAGAAAAGAAATGTATGGTAGAGAGAAAGGAAAAGAAAAAGTGGAAGCCTGTAAGACAGCAAATAAATAGGTTTAAAGTTAAACCAGAAGGCCATATGTTCAACTTTGCATTTTATGTTTTATCTCTGTAACAAGACACTATGACACTCTTTAATTTAAAATGTCAACTGTAATTATTAATGCTTACCTTATATAGACATGCCACTTCTCTGAAAATTAATCTCTCTGAATATTTGTTTGGGAGCAGTCGAAGAATGAATTAAAAGACAGATGGAATATTTTTTTAAAAAATCCATGCAACTGCACTACACGAATGGTGAACCCCAAGTTAATTCATGGACTATAGTTAGTACAATTACAAAAATATGCTTTCATCAATTTTAACAAATGTTCTACACAAGTGCAAGATGTGAGGTGTTAATAATAGGATGCTATATGGGGATACTGTAGTTTATGCATGATTGTTCTGTAAAGCCGTGACTTCTCTAATACAAATAAAATGAATTGGTTTAAAAAAAGAAAAAGAAGGGAGGAGGGAGGGAGGAATGAAGAGAGGGAGGGAGGGAGGGAGGGAACTACAGGTAGCTGTGGCTTTAATTTACACAACTGATGCCTGCCTGTTACAGGCTTGTGCCAGTGGGAAAGGAAATTAAGTAAATCCAAACAACATTTCTAAGAAAGAATCAAATGTTTGGGCCAATCTGAATTTGACATATTCTATAGGCAGTTGGGAATCTAATATCAAAAGTAATAGTGAAGATAAAATGTATCACAATATGCTTACACTGGGATTGTGTAAGATGAACTGCACACATTACTGCAGCCCACGCTATGATTCTGGGGGTGAGTGGATATGCCATTCCACTATTGATGTATGTTTACTTTGCTTTCATAATTTTTCCAGTATTAAAAAATAAAACAATAAAATCCTCTCAACAATACTTATAGCTTGTTTGATTATTTTAGAATCAATTCCCAAGTTATTCTGCTTTGGGTAAAGAGAAAAAAATAATTATAGAAATAGAAATGGAGGTGGGGAATTTGAAGGAAAGAGAGATGGTAATATGTGACAGAAAGTAATGGCACTAGTGAACCTAGATGGGAAAGAGTTCCAAATATTCAGACTGAGTAAAACTATGACAAGGATCAGTGAAGGTAATGTAATAAGAGATCTGTCCTAATATGAATCAGGCTCAGATGTGAGTTTGGTAGCATGAACTGTGAGGACTGCATTAAAAAGAGGCCAGTATGAAATCAGATATCTGTCACAAATAAGGTTTCCATTGAAGCTAAATTAAAATGGAAACAAAAGCAAAAACAGATTTTGCAGTATACTTTGCACTCTCTGATTTGTTGTGGTTCTAAATATGACATTCTTTGAAGCCAGAAACTGGGTTCCATTTATCCCTATTCAGAGCACTTAGCTAAAGCCACTATCTAGTAGCGAGTATATAGATATAGATAGATTAGGTTGCTGTGTGGATGGATAGACAGATAATAGAGAAGATAGATATAGCTAGATAGGTAGATCAATTTCTATATGTCTATATCTGAATGCAATTTTCAGGTGATCTATCAGACTACAATCTCCTTAAATCTGTAAGCATTTGCCATCAAACTATGAAAAAAACTGATACAGACTCATGATTTTATTAAACTTAGGATATAATTTTAGGTTAGCTACTGTACATTAACAGTATCTATTTACTTAGTCAAGGGTCATATCTAGAAATCCCTGATGGATTTTAAAATATAAGGTTTAGATAAATGGGCTATCATAATGTAAGTATACTATGTATTACACAATCTGATTTAAGTTATGTATAATACAGCAAAAATTAAGACAAGCTTTGTAAAGTGACCAGATAGTTACTATGAGACAAGCAAAGACTTTTTTCCTCCTGATTTGTTCATCTGCAGCCCCCAAGTACATGAAGGCTCTGCCAAGTTCACAAAAGTTTCTGAGGAGTTAAATTCAAAGCAGAGGTTCTGAGAGGACTGCAGACTAATGGTTACTCTGACCCCGTTGTAGAGTGTCAAAGTAGCTATTCATTTTGGAGGAGTGTGCCCATCAGCTTCTTAAAGAGACCCGTGGCACTTAACTGAACTCATACTAGGGGAGAGTTACAGGATTTATTTCTCCATGAACATAACCTGATTAAAGTGACCCTCCTCTAAACTGTGCAATAAGAAAGGGGACAAGCTTAAGATCAATTGCTTAAATTAGGTAGGGTTGAGGTTGGTGGAGAGATAAATGGAAAATTACAATAAACGTTTATGAGATTTTAGAAAGCAATCTACAGTGAAACAATGAAGAGAAATATCTTAACAAGATTAAACTTTCTGTATTTCTTATAAACACACTCACATAAAATTTACAGTCACATAATTTCTTCTCTCTAAACAATTCCAATGGATTCATAGACTCATGTAAAAAACTAGCTGCAGAAAAAAAAGTTTCCCACTTAAAATCGTGACACTGGCAAATATATTTAGCACATATCCTTCATGGCTGTTTTCACCTGCTCTCATACCCAGTGCTCAATATTTTCAGTTTCTCAGAATCAAGAGGGATTTTTTTCAAGTGGCTGGACAATTAAGTCCCAACCCCTCTCTTGCAAACCTACTACCAGGTAACCTTTAGTTTTTACTAAATGATAGACAATAAATCTTATGAACTAATTCAGAATGAGGGGATAATTACCATTTAAATTCAAAAAGCACTATTGAGTATACCTGATTTTCACAAGACAATGTTCCAGAGCTTTTGGGGAATAAAAATGAAGCCATGCCTTCAAGAAACATATTTTCTTCTAGAAATAGCCAGAACACAAGAGAGAATATGACCAAAGTTATAAAATAAGGATATATAGGACAGAAAAATTGTAAATGGAAGTTAGAATAATTTCAATAAAGAAGATTAAGGAATGCTACATGGAAGAGTTGGCAGTTAAGAAGGTGCTTATATGACTTAACATAGAAGAAATAGTGTGGGACTTCAAAGTATTAGGTCAGTTCCAGTTAAGGTCATAAATAACCCAGACAATATAGTTCTAGTGTTATCTCCATTTGCTGATAAACAGCAATTTCAGATAGCAATGGCACAGTTCAAAGTTGGACACCTCATATCCCCAAGATAATGGGAGTAATATCTTTAGTCTCTTGGCAATCCTCTAATCATATTACATACACCTGGTACATATGATACATTTTAATGTGTTTATCTTTATCTTCATTCAAATCCTGCTATCATCTCAGAAACTTCTAATTACACCCATTGACCTATCTTACCCTGAATACTTACTTCTTAATTTCTTCATTTCTTTCCTCCTCTCCTTCATACACCCTTGCCTGACAATCTCTCTGAAATTTCCCCTCTAACTAAAACCTCTCACTAATTCTCCTATCCACAAATTAACTCTAAACATACTTATATTTCTAAGAATCTCCATTTACTCTTAGGCTAAAAGCCTCCTAGTTTTACTTCTTTTACTTTCCTTTTTTTAAAAATCAGAGTTGTAGGTTTACAGAAAAATTATTTAGAGAGCATAAAATTCCTATATACCACCCTCACACATAGTTTCCCTATTATTAATCCTTTGGAATAGTGTGCTATCTTTGTTACAAGTGATGAAACAATATTACAATAATTATGCTATTAACTACAGGCCGTAATTTACATGAGGGCTCACTTTGTGTTGTACAGTTTCATGCTTTCTTTAAATCTTACATTCTGGCAACATACATAAAATCTAAAATTTCACCTTTCACCACATTCAAACATGCAATTTAGTGGTGTTAACTACATTCATAATGTGCTACCTTCAGCACATACACTCCCAAAACTTTCCCATCAACCGAAAGAAAAACTGTACCACTTAAACATTAATTCCTATCCCCATACATACCCATCGAAACCTTTATTCTAGTTTCTGACTCTATATATTTACATATTCTAACTATTTCATATAAGTGAGACCATACAACATTTGTCTTTTGTGCTGTCTTATTTCACTCAACATGATGTCTTCGTGGTTCATCCATGTTGCCACATGTATCACAATTTCATTCTCTTCTACAGCTGAATGATAATTCATTGGAAGGTGTGGTGGTTTGAAGCTATTTGTACACCAGAAAAACATGTTCTGCAGGTTAATTCATTCCTGTGGGTGTGAACCCATTTTAAGTAGAACCTTTTGAGGAGACTATTTCAATTAAAGTGTGACTTATGTCAATCAGGATGGGTCTTAATCTTATTACTGTAGTCCTTATAAGTGGAATGAAATTCTAACAGAGTGAGTGAAAGCCACAGAAGTAAAAAGCTGAAACCCAGACGAGAAGGGAGACAGCCATGTGCCTTTCCTTACGCCTTGCATGTGACAGAGGAGCCAAGGATTGCCAGCAGCCGGTCTTCAGAGGAAAGCATCACCTGGATTTCGACATTTTCCTGGTCTCAAAGCTGTGACAGAATAAATACCCATTGTTTAACCCAACCCTTCTCATGTTGTTTGAGCAGCCTATGGAACGAAAATAGATCAATATATTTCACATTTTATTTATCCATCTGTTGAAGGACACTTGTGTTGCTTTCATCTTTTGGCAATTGTGAATAATAATAATACTGCTATGAACACTGGTGTACAAATATCTGAGTCCTTGTTTTCAGTTTTATTGGGTATATACCTAGAAGTGGATTGCTAGTTCATATAATTCAATACTTAACTTTCTGAGGAACCACCAAATATGTTCCACAGTGCAAGTATCATTTTACATTCCCACCAACAATGAACAAGTGTTCCTATTTTTCCATGTCCTTTCCAACACTTGCTATATTCTGTTTTGTTTTGTGTTTTGTTTTGTTTTTTTTTTTTTTTTGCTAATATTAACCATTCTAGTGGGTGTGAAATGTTATCTCATTGTGGTTTTATTTGCATTTCCCTGTTGGCTAATGATGTTGAGCATCTATTGATATGCTTTTTTGGCATCTGTATATATTCATTGGAGAAATGTTTATTCAACATTTTTGTCCATTTTATAATTGGGATGTCTTTTTGTTGTTGAGTTGTGGGATTTCTTTATATATGCTAGATATTAAAACATTACCAGATATGCGGTTTCCAAATATTTTCTCCCTTTCTTTTTGTTATCTTTTTACTTTCATGATTAAGTCCTTTAATACACAAAATAGTGCATTGATTCTTTTTTAATTTTAATGAATTCCCATTTATCTATTTTTTTTTCTTTTGTTGCTTGTGCCTTTCATGCAAAGTATGAGAAACCATTGCCTAACGAAAGGTTCTTAAGATACTTCCCTGTGTTATCTTCTAAGAATTCTATAGTTTTGATTCTTATATTTAGATCTTTTTTACATTTTGAAATATATTTATGTATGGTGTTAGGTAGGTGCCCACCTTCATTTTTTGGCATATGGATATCCAGTTTTCCCAGGACCATTTGTTGAAAAGACTATTCTGTCGCCATTGAGTGGACTTGGCACCTTTGTCAAAAATCAATCAGCCATAGCTGTGAAGATTTATTTCTAAATACTCAGTTTGATTCCATGGATCTATATATCTGTCTTTATGCCATTACCACACTGCATTGATTACTACAGCTTTTAATAACTTTTAAAATTGGGAAGTGTGTGAGTCTTCCAAGATTGGGCCTTCATTTTCAAGGTGGTTGTGGTATTTGAGGCCTCTTAGCCTTTCATATAAATTTGACGATTGGCTTTTCCATTTCAGCAATGAAGTCTTTTGGGATTTCTATTTTGATTAAATATGTAAATCATTTGGGTAGAACAGTCATTATAACAATATTTAGTCTTCCAATCCATAAAAATGGAATATCCATTTATTTAGTTTGTCTTTGGTTTCCAAAGTGGATGACTTTTATTTATTTTTCTTTCCTAACTGTTGAGTAACAGTGGAAAGAGGGGGCAGCCTTGCCTTGATCCTGATCTTAGGAAGAAAGCTTTAAGACTTTCTCCACTGAGTATGATGTTAGCTGTGGGTTTTTAATATATAAAATTTATCATCATGAAGAATTTTCCTTCTAGTTCTTTTTCAGGGTGCTTTTTATCAAGAAGGTGTGCTATATTTTGTCAAATGCCTTTTCTGCATCAATTGAGAGGATCATGCCCCCACCCCCTTCATTCTATTACTGTGGTGTATTACATTAAAATAACCTTCTTAGGTTGAAACACACTTGTATAATGGGGATAAATCTCACTTGATAATGGTATAAAATTCTTTTAATGGTTCTGATTTACTAGTATTTTGCTGAGGATTTTTGCATCTATAAGATGAATCATAAGGGATACTGATCTGTAATTTTCCTTTCTTGTGATATCTGTATCAAGCTTTGGTATAGGCTGATCATGACTTCATAGAATAAGTTAGAAAGCATTCCCTCTTTTTCAAGTTTTTGGAACAAGATTAGGGTGTTAATTCTTCTTGAAATGTGTGGTATTGTTCATCAGTGAAGCCATTTGATCCTGGGCTTTTCTTTTGTTATGATGTTTGTGATTACTGATTCAATCTCTTTACTTGCTATTGGTCTGTTGAGATCTTCTATTTCTTCTTGAGCTAGTGTAGGTAGTGTGTGTTTCCAGAAATTATTTCCATTTTATCTAGATTATCTAATTTGTGGGCATACAAATTGTTCATAGTATCCTCTTACAGTCTTTTTTTATTTCTGTGTGGTTGGAAGTAATGTCCTCCCTTTCATTTCTGATTTTAGTTATCTGTGCTCTCTCTGTCAGTCTAGCTGAAGTTTTGTAGATTTTTATTGATCTTTTCAAAGAACCAAATATTGGTTTCATTGATTCATACATTTGTTTTTGTTATTCTTTATTTCATTTATCTTTGCTTTAATCTGTGTTGTTTCCTTCCTTCTCCTCACACTGGGTTTGGATTGCTCTTCTTTCTCTAGGCCCTCTAGTTGTGAGGCTAGTTCCCTGATTTCACATATTTCCCTTTTCTAAGGTAAATATTTAGAGCTATAAATTTCCTTTTTAACATTGCCTTGCTACATCTTACAAGATTTGGTGTGTTTGCTTTCATTTTCCTTATTTCAAAATATTCCTTATTTCCATTGTGATTTCTTCTTTGACACATGTTGTTTAAAAATGTACTGTTTAATTTCCACATATTTGTGAATTTTCCATTTCTCCCTGTTATTGATTTCTATCTTCATTTCATTGTAATGAGAGAAAATACAGTGTATGATTTCAATATTTGTATTTTTTTGAGACTTGTTTTGTTACCTAACATATTGTTTCTCTTACAGAATGATCCATGTGTATTAGAAAAGAATGTTTATTCTGCCTTTAAGTCTTCTATTTCCTTAGTGATCTTCTGTCTAGATGTTCTATTCATTATTGAATGTGGTGTATTGAAATCACATGTTGTAGAACTGTCTATTTCTTCCTTCAAATCTCTAAACATTTGCATCATATATTTGGGGGCTCTACTGTTAGGTATATATATAAGTGTTATAAAATCTTCTTGTTGATTTAACCCATTTATCAGTATACAGCATCCTTCTTTGTCCCTTATAATATTTTATGACTTAAAGTCTATTTTATCTGATATTAGTATAGCTACTCAAGTTCTCCTTTGGCCACTATTTGCACGGAAAAATTCTTTCCATCCATTTGCTTCCAACCTACATGTGTCTTAGAATTTAACGTGAGTCCCTTCTAAACAATATATAATTGGATCTTGCTTTTTTAATCCATTTTGCCAATCTCTGCCTTTTGACTGGAGAATTTAATCTATTTATATTTAAAGTAATGACTAATAATACAGAACTTTCTTATCCCATTTTTCTATTTGGTCTTTGTAATTCTTATTCCTTTTTGTACCTCAATTCTTCCTTTGATACCTAGTTTCACTTTTGATTTTTTCTGAACAGCAACATCTTGAGTCCCTTATAATTTCTTTTTGTGTATATTTTTTATGTATTATCTTTGTGACTACCGTGAAGCCACAACTCTCCCACATGGAACACCTTAGGATTCTAGCAAACAAAAAATAAAATAAAATAAAATAAAACAAAAATGCCTGTTACTGATTAGGAGATGCTTTTTAAATACTAAATATATGAATAGCTATTTATGTAGTGTCATAATTATAATTCAAGGAAAAAGAGAGAGTGGAAAATGATTTGACCTGATTGAGATGTGAATATAGTCTAGAGCAATCAAACTCTTCAAGGATAAATTCATATTTTTATAATCATTCTAAATAAAATGGCATCAATGGAATAAGTAAGATTGGAAGGGTAAATCTGAGTGGTCCCTTCAATATAATGTGGTGTGACTTCTTTTATGTGCCTTTTCATGGAAAATGCGTTAATAAACATAGGATTTTACAAGTCAATCTGTCTTTCTTTTATGTGGAATGCAGCTTTCCAGAGGGAATGTTGGAGTGTTCTCTCTCAGGATGAGGACCTACCCTTTGCTATGTACTCACATCTGAGTGTTAAGGAGGTACATGTATTCCTGTTAAGATGGACAGATGTTTTTTTTTTTTTTTTCCTCACAATTGTCTAACCTTCAGGGCTTGTAAAAGAGCCAGACCTTGTTCATTATATGTGGACCATTTTAATATATACAATTAATATCACAGAAAGAACACTGTACATACATACACATATACACACATATACACATATACAAGAAAGATGTGAAATCTCTATGAGAAAAAACAATAAAAGTCAACAGCCAAAACATGTTAAATTTTAGATTCTGGTGTGCTGAAAAAAAAGAGCTTCTGTGTAAAGGGGGAATACTAATAAATTAAGTTTATGACCTACTTTAAGAAATATTACAAATCGGTTCATTATTAATGATCAAACAAATGTGTGCAAACAATAATTTCTACAGGAATTCATGGGTAGAAAAAAAATCCCTTCCTTTGGATACTGAGAGAAAGTTTATTGCAATATAAAGGCACTTTTGTTTGCCCTTAAAAAGACTCTAAGCTGGGTCTATCTAGGACTAAATCTACATAATTGCAGAGTTCAGTTTACACTGTTTTCTTACAAGTTAAAAGCTGTCTTTTTGTAACCACTCCCACCCTGAATTTGAAGTAAAGCAGCTTAAAAAGTTCAATCAATCAGTGACATTTCCTTTCTTATATTCCCGAAGACAGTCTTAGAGAAGGTGGGTAGGCCTTTCTAACAGTGTCATTATTGAAGGAATAAATGACATATCACGCACTTCAAAATTAAACCATAGAATTACAAAGGATTCTGAAATAGAGAAAGCTAAGAACAGGACAGTCTTTATTGCTCTGCCCTTTGAAGGGCACTAGACATCAATCCTCAGAAGAGCACTGGGCATACGAGACAGCCTTTGCTGCTGGCTGCTACCTTCTCCCATAGCCAAGCATAATCCTATATGCTTGGATCCAATAGGTTGCTTGCAAGCTTGTAATAAGCGTTTTAACCTAGTCTCTGATTTGGAGTCAAAGATAAGACTTATATGGCTTTGGGTTGACTCCAACAGAGTCAGGGAACTCTGACCTCATGCAGTGGCTGCTTATCATATGATTAAACCTGTAGTTCTTAATCATAGCTAGTTATTACAATCATGTTCACATGAATGAATCAGAGATCCTGTTAAAACAATATTCTAAGTAAGTTTGGGGTAAGACCTAAGATTCTGCATTTCTAATAAACACCTGGGTGATACTGATGGTGCTGGTCTAAGATCCACATACTGATTTTCAAATCTTTATACTCTTCCTCTTTAAAAAAAACAAAATCATGACAAAGTTTTTAGGAAATCCTCAATCTCAGACGCCACCCTTATGAAATTCTGATGGTATAATCTATAATTAAAATACTATTCTGAGAAGATTTGACTCTTTTACAGCTGGATTTATGTATTGGAAATTCCTGCTCCAAGATGTCCTAGATAAACAGTATTTACTTTGAAAAGCAGAGACCTGCCTCTTGATGGGGGCGCCCTCATTCAGTGAAGGTAACAATTTTGGATATGAATTACAACTGAGTGCTGGGAAGCTGGACTAGTGTAAGAACAAAATTGCTAAATTCCATCAAAACTGGTGTCTGCCACAGTATTTCAGACATCACGCTTGACATCAATGCAGCCCTGTTAGTTCAGTGCATTAAAAGGAAAGTTCTGACCCATTTCTTCCTGGAAGACCTCCACAGCTCATCCCTTAGACATCAGCCAATCTTAAAATGTCTCCATTCTTGTTAGGAAAAAACAGGTATAATAATAATTAAGCTGTAATTGGCCATTAAAAATTCTTCCTAACAATGGGCTCTAGAGTTGATAAATAATGTTATGTAACTCTTACAGAAGTTATTAAATAAGATAATTTCATATAGGAAGAGGAAGAAAATGGTCAAAAGCAATCCTATAGCAAGGACAAACATGCAACCCATGTTAAAACAGAACAAATGTTGCTCTTTTTTCTTTTGTCCCAATGGCATTCATATGCTCTATTTTTACTCTGGCTGTGTATTACATTAATACATGTGAATATAAGCAGAAACACACACACACATGCAAACACGAAAGATAAATTAAGACTGATTTCACTCCTTTAGGTAAGTGCTGAGCTTGCAGTAGGAGATTAGGTCTAATTTCAGCTCTGTAATCCTGAGTCTCAGCTTTCCATCTGTAAAATGAAGGAGTTGGATTGCATGATAAAATCAGTAATTGTTGATTGCTTATTATGTTTATTATGTGCCAGAAACTGGATTAAGTCCTTGGCAAACATCATCTCATTCATCCTCTTTATACACTTCTGAGACACACTAGTTACACCCAGTTTTGTAGATGAGGGAAGGGAAGGAAAAAGGGGATGATGTTCATTACCCAAAAGTAAAAATGATAAATTAGATGTGATTCTATCCACAAAGAAGCTCTCCCTAGGACACCCATTTAACAACTTCTATTGAGTCTAGGTTCACTCAATTTGAATTAGGATTGGAAGACAAGCCTGGGACTTCAGAGCTGGTGCACTTAACATAGACTTCTCATTCCTTTAGGGTATGCCAAGACTGCCCTTCTGGAGAGAGCTTTCACCTTAGTCCATCACAGCGGGGAACCAACTTTAATAGGAAAGGAAACATGAGAGAAACATGAACCAATAAAATCAGAATAATTTTCTCTTCTTCAGACCAATAGCAGCAAAAAGAGCTGATGTGGGTTGGGATGATCAAAGATGGAAGGTGTTTAAGAATGAAAGCTCAAAGATGGCAGCAGAATAAAGAGCTCCAAGAGTCAGCTCTTCCTACAATACAGTTAGTAATCACCCAGAGCGATCTAAGGCACCTGTTTGGGGAAGCCAGGAGACCAGAAGAGCATCCTGCAACATCCTCGGAAGAAAGGAAGGAGGAGACTGCCCATCTGCAGTGAAGATTCATAAGTCGAGCACTACACTACACGGGGGCTGCTGGAGGTGGCTTACCTTGGAAGCTATTCCCTGGCTGGAGTTGGAAGCTGCATTTCTCCAAAACAGGGGAGGAAAAG
This sequence comes from Cabassous unicinctus, assembly GCA_029593785.1. Lineage (NCBI taxonomy): Eukaryota > Metazoa > Chordata > Mammalia > Cingulata > Chlamyphoridae > Cabassous > Cabassous unicinctus. Next base: position 6,088 of record JAQZBX010042303.1, on the reverse strand, counting down.
ATAGTTGGGAACTGACTTCAGTTACTAAATAGTAAATTTAGTTGATTAAAGTTTAATCCTAAGAACAGCTAAAGTTTGAACCTGTCCAATTTGGAAAGGGGCTCGTAGCCTCCATTTTAACTCCAATCCTGGCATGAGAGGAAGCAGGGCTGATTGAAAATCACAGTGATGGCAGGGACCTGCTTCTTTCCACCCAGATCAGATTGCTACCCTATCCTAGGCTCCAGCCCTGCTTCTGGCAAGGAGGAAGATGTGGGGACCTGCACCAGCCTCTCTGGGCAACTGTAGTGGCTTTTAGCCTGCATGGACTAGATTGTTGGACACCTGTAACTTCATCCCCATCCCTGACAGGGCAAAGGGGACAGAGATCCCTCAGTGTCTCCAGGCAACTGAGCCGTTTTTGGCCCACATGAACTAGACTGTTGAACAGCTCTCTGGCTCCATCTCTACCCCTGACACAGCAGGAGGAGGGACAGTGTTCCCTCAGCCTCTCCAGTCAACTGTGCTGCTTTCAGCCCACATGGACTAGACGGTTGGACACATCTGTGACTCCACCCCTGCCCCAACAGGGAGGAGGAACGATAGCCCTCCCTCAGCCTCTCTGTAGCTACAGTCGCTTTCAGCCCACATGGACTAGCTAAGTGGGCACACCCGTGGTTCCATCCCTACCCTTGACAGGGCATGAGGAGTGACTGAGCTCCCTGACCCTTTCCGGCCAACTGTAGTTGCTTCTGGCCTGCACAGACAAGATTTTTGGACTCTCCTGAAGCTCCATCCCTGCCCTTGGCAATGGAGGAGGGGAGCTGGTGCTTCATCAGTCTACCTGGCAACTGTAGTTAGTTTCGTCCCTCTCAGCTCAGTTTTCTGCCCACACCTGTGGCTCCATCCCTGCCCCTGGCAGGGGAAGGGGCATGGCGCTTCATCAGTCTCTCCAAGCAAGTACAAATGGTCTTGGCCTGCAAGGCTTGTTTTATTGCACACAGCTGTGTCTCTGTCCCTCCCCTGGCAGGGGAGAAAGGTGGGAGAAGCTTCATTGGTTCTGGGGGCAACCAGGCAGCATTAGCCTCCACAGCTTACAGTCCCATCTGTGTCCTCATCTCCTACTCCACAACCAGCAGGGAAAAGGACAAGAAACAGACGAAAAAGAACTGAAAAAATCCAGATTTGTTAACAGTGAGACACTGTAAAGTTCCAAATTAAGTTGAATCAAGTATCACAGAGGGGCTGAAGCACAAAGCCAATCCAGTAGAGAGCCCTAGAGAGAAACTGCACCCAGAATAAATACATCTAGTAAATCAGATGCCAAGACACCAACAAAACATCACAATCCATACCAAACAGGAAGCTGTGGCCCAGTCCAAGTAGCAAGCTAAGCCTCCAGATAAGATGAAAGATTTGAAACGACTAATCATAGATGTTCAAACAAATCTCCTTAATAAATTCAATTAGATGTCAAAAGAGATTAAGAATATTAAGACAACACTGGGGGAGCACAAAGAAGAAATTGCAAGCATACATACAAAAATAGCTGATGTTCATAGCAACTTTCATCACAATAACCGAAAGATGGCAAAAACCCAAGTGTCCATCAACCGATGAATGAATAAACAAAATGAGGTATATTCATATGATGGAATACTATGATGCTGTAATAAGAAATGAAATTGGGACACATATGATAACATGGATGAACCTTGAAAACATGCTAAGTGAAATAAGACATACACAAAAGGACAAATATTGTATGGTCTCATTAATATGAACTAAATACGAAGAATAAACAAAAAGAGTTATATCTTAAGAGTATTGGATGCTAGGAAATAGGATGAGGACTGAGAAGGGGTACTGATGCTTAATGTTTGTAGAATTTTTAATTAGCTTGATGTAAAAGTGTGGAAATGAATAGAGTTGATGGTAATGCATTATAGTAAGTATAACTAACACAGTTGTGTTATAAATGGGATTGTGACTGAAAGGGGTAGTCTAGGGATGTGAATGTCAATAGAAAGAAAACTGGAGCATAATCTAGGGACTGAATAACATAGTGAACCTGGAGGTGGATGAGGATTGTGGTTAATAGTACAAATGCAAGAATGTTCTTCTATGAACTAGAACAAATGTACATCACTATTACAAGGTGGTAAGAATATAGTGATGCATGGGAAAAATAATGTAACTAATGGACCATATTTAACAGAAATACTGTAATATTCTTATGTCAATGCCAGCAAAGGTATATCAATGCTAAGGGTCAATAATGGAGGGTGGGGGTATGAGATTTTTTTCTCTTTTGGGCTAAGGAAAACTTTCAACAATTTACTGAGGCGATGACTGCACAACTCTAATGAAAGTGAGAGCCACTGAATGTACACTTTGGATAGATTGTACAAGGCATGGAACTGTATAACACAGTGACCCATGTGGTAGAAGATGGACTATGGCTAACAGTACAAATATGAGAGTGTTCTCATGAGGTGGTGCTGCTTATCAGACAGAATCAGTTCTGATAACTGTTTCCACATTTTTATTTTACAGCAGTTTGTGAATTAATTTAAATATTTCATTATCCTTTGTCCTCTTACTTTATGAAAATGAGAAGAAAATGGGAAAATGAAAGAGTTAATATTATAATTACTATAACGAAGACCAAAATGGCCAGCTGAAGTGGTTACAAGGCAAAGAACAAATTACAAAAAGAACAGTACAATTCACATTCTCTGATTGCAATAGGATACATCTAGATTTAATAATAAAACCTCATCAGAGAGCTCCTTGAGTTTAATAAGGTCAACTGTATATACAAATGTGAAGGAAAATTACAGCATTAAAAAAACATTCATGAAATGCTGGAAATATATTATTGTATAATATCTATAAAATGAAATGTATAGTATGGAATATCTGGAACCATCTTTAAATTTATGTATTGAGATTTGGGGGGGGTCATTTTTCATTTGTTAATTAGAGATGGTATAGGTTTAAAAAAAAATCAAGCATAAAATACAGAGTTCCCATGTCTATTCTATCATTTGCACCTTGCATTAGTGTAGCACATTTGTTACAATTCATGAAAAAAACAGCATTTATATTATTTTATCATTAACTACAGACAATTTTTACACTAGTGTTCACTGCTTTTGTTGCACAGTCCTATGTTATTTGTTCTTGTCTTTGCTTTATGTTGTTTCTTTTTAATTTTTATTTTAGTAACATATCTACCATAGTCAGCTGAAAAGTGTCTCACCTATGAAAAGGAACTGGAGGTAAGGGCCAGTTTTAAAGGTTTATTAGAGAATCCTCTTCTGAACCTTACTTCTCTTCTCTCTTTCTGCCATCCCAAGTGCCTCTTGGGATCTGGCAAAGGACAGAAATAAGAAGACTACAACCCTCTTCACTGTACTCTAGGGAAAGACAGAAGATGATATTGAAAAATATGGAAATAAAAAATTAATAAATTAGAAAAAAGAATAAATATATACAAGATTTAAATTTTCAGGAAGAAAATCAAAAGTTAAGTCATTATTCACAAAGGAAATAAAATGAGAAAAGTGAAAATGAAAAATAGAAAAAGAAAAGGAATAAAACTCGAGATATAAACATAAATGAATGGATCACAAATCTCTGAAAATACATATGAAAATAAAAATAAAATGGATGATTTTCTAGAAAAATGTAAATTATCCAAATTCAGTTAAGGAATGGATGAAAACACAAATAAAATCACACTCGGAGAATAAACTGTGAAAGTTGTCAAAAAATTTATTCCTCAGTAAGTCACCAGCTGTTTCTCACTTAAGAAGAAGGATTGAACACTTACTCCTAATACTTCTTGGACCTGGAAGATGAGAATGTTGGAGTGTCTAAGATAAGGATTATGTGAATTATGTGAAAGCTATCTGAGAGCAGATAGAGCCCTAGATACCTCTCTAACTCCATGGTACTGACAAATGCACTTCCCTCCAAAAGATGTTATTCTCTGACGCTTGTTCTCTATAGATGTTGTTTATATTGGGGAGTATCAGGCACAGTTAGAATATTCAACAAATAGGGATTAAATATCTATATGAATTCTCAGAGCCAAATCCTGATTCTTCTAGTCTTCTCACATTTCCTTCTTGGAATATGAAAGTAGATCATTACCATTTGGATGAATGTTGAAATAAACTTTTCTGTAGGTACTCACCAGCCCAAGAAGAAAGGCAAAAAGAAACTATCTCGGAGCTTCTGCAACTAACAAATTAGTCCACTTAGATAACTTCACAATGCAGCTCAAAATTGACAAGCATTCTAAACCTGAGTTTTTATAATTTAATCACACACAAAACTAGGGTATGCCAGACATCTAAGAAAAACAGTTTTTGATATGGAAAATAGAATTATAACAGAGAAAGCACAGGGAAAATTTTTTGGAGGAATCAAAGCTACATAGAGAAGGGAAAGAAAAAGCTTATCAAACTAACAAAAATTCTCATTATTGGCAGAGAGGTCAGATTCATGTATCATGAATCCATGGATCAAGAAACATTCTAAAACAAACAGACAAATGTTACTCTTGGAAGATAAAAGCACAATAGCATAAGTGAAAAATTCAATAAAATAGAGGCTCAAATAGAAAGTTGAAGAAACCTCTAAGAAAGCAGAAAGAAAAAATACAAACATATGGAAAGCAGGAGTAAAAATATAAAAATCAAAGATATCCACCGTTCAAAAAGGATCTTTTCAAAAGAAAGAATAAACCAATCAAATGAGCAGAAATCATCGAAAATGCAATTCCAAAATTTTTTTCTAGACTGTTATATGTTACTATACTTCATGGGCCATTAATTATACAAATATGGCTGAAAATAAACCTTACAAAGCATAATGGTGTAAAAATTCAGAGTACTAGGGATGGAGAGAATATTGTATAAGTATCCATAGTTGGGGAAAACAGGGTCACATACAAAGAGACAGGAATCAAAGTGGTACTTGACCTCTCTATAGCAAGAGTAGATGCAAGGATATAATACTTTCAAAATTCCAAAGGATAATTATTTTAAACTTAGAGCTCTAGCTATTAACTAAGTGTTATGGAAGAAAAAGACATTTTCAGATAGCTTCTCAAATCTTTACCTGCCATCCATTCTTTCATAAGAAATATACTAGCATAGATGAAGAAAGAGGAACACATGGGGAATAGTAAGAAGATGCAACATGTATGAGCAATGAAGGAAATTCTAAAGTATACAGTGAAAAGAGAAACAAGGATAACAGCTGTGAATTGACATGGAGAGCAAGCAGTGCAGATGGGGAGATATGATCGAGACAGACATGTTGAGGACCGTCATTGACAATATCCTCATTTTTAATATATCATTTTTATAACCTGAGGACAAAATTATCTGAATGAGCCTGATCCAGATTTGTATCTGTACTTGGCTTTTCAGCACCATATGCTGAAGGATGAAGTTCCTGTATCCAGTCCAACCCTTGTTGCCTATATCCCCTAAGGACACTCATCTAACTGCATACAGTGTGCATTTTACTTACTCTTTGGAATTGAAGGTAGGAAATGGAAAGTTTTACATCAAAATCCCTGACTATGTTCTGTTGGTTATCTAGAATCTGACCCACATCATACCCTACCAGATACCTTGACTATGATGACTCTAATATCTCCCAAGACTAATTCATGACCTAGCCCCCTGACATCTCCAGAAATTATTCTTGTAAAGTCTCAGGAAAGCTGACACCAGAATACATTCTCCTGGGAGTTTTCATCTAATAGGGAAAATTCTTTCCTTATACATCTAGATTTGCTGACTGCCTAGTTTTTCAAAATTAAACCATATACTATTGATGCATACAGTCATAAAATGCAAAGAATATAAATAGAAATGAAAAAAAAAAGATGAATCTAGATAGAGATTGGTGTAGCGTTAAGGTAATACAATCATGAAGGGATCTCAATGGCTATTTCAAGCACTTGTCAAGTGCCATTTCTTAACCCTGGATGTGGATATACAATTATACACTTCATTATTATGTCTTAACTTACACATTTTCATTTTACATAACTTCTAAATGCGTGATGTATTTCAAAATTTTT